>VMDO01005671.1:0-109053 GCA_007922755.1 Pedetes capensis | reverse complement strand
GGTGTTGATTATAGAGCCAAGCAAAGTAAAATCTTGGACAACCTCAATCTTTTCTCCATTTAATGTGAAGTTGCATGCTGACCCAGTTGTAAGGATTTTTGTTTTGTTGATGTTTAGTCATAACCCATATTGAAGGCTATGATCTTTGATCTTCATCAGTAAATGTTTTAAATCCTCTTCATTTTCAGCAAGCAAAGTGGTGTCATCTGCATAACGCAGGTTGTTAATGAGTCTTTCTCCAATCTTGGTGCCACGTTCTTCCTCATAAAGTCCAGCTTCTCGGATTATTTGCTCAGCGTATAAATTGAAGAGATAGGGTGAAAGTATACAGCCCTGATGCACACCTTTCTCAACTTTAAACCACTCAGTGTTTCCTTGTTCTATTCTAACAACTGCCTCCTGGTTCACGTACAGATTTCTCATGAGCACAATTAGGTGTTCTGGTATTCCCATTTCCCGAAGTGTTATCCATAATTTCTTGTGATCCACACAATCAAATGCTTTTGCGTAGTCAATAAAACATAGATAGACATCTTTTTGAATATCAAAAAGATGTCTATCAAAAAGCACTTCTTCACGAAACTTTAAAAACTTTAAATGTATGTGGATCCAATTGGAGCCAAAGAAAACTTGCACTGGTGTGTTCAGGTGGTCTGGGATCACAAACACACTCATAGGACTGCTCAGGCACAGGTAGGAGAATGCTGGGAACAGGCTCAATGGTCACAAAGTAAAGGACAATTCCTAAACTGCCTTTAAGACTTTCTATGAATATAAAGTGGTGAACATATAATATCATAGCAAAATATATTGCACAATATCAATCCCAGGTTGCTTTTCAAATGTATCATATTTTAGGCTTGGAAATGCATATGAACTGTTTTATAGATAAGGATGGCAGACAGACATAGAGGTAGTTAGAAAACTCAAGCTTGTATGTAATTTCTAAAATTAAAAATAATTCTAGGTAAAGCTCCAAATTTATATAGCCTTCAGAGTACAAGATGGTTTTTCATGTTTTCCTGACAGCCAGCACCCAGAGTTGCCTCTCTATATACTTGTATGCATTTCAAAACTGTATAAGTTGCCTTTTAAGCTAGCAATGCTTTTATGACTTGACTTTTTTTTAAGTTGTTGCTTGAACAATTAAGCTTCATATAAAGATTCCAATCAACAAAAGTGCCCTTACAGCAGGCACTAGGGGTGCTCGTCCATGGCCCTGGGCCTCACAGCTGTGTTTGAATGAACGATGGTACACTGACCTACAGGTACCAAAGAGTTCATGTTTCTCACTAGCACAGCAGCCAGAATTAACAACCAATAACCAAAGGGAACTGGTGTGCAACCATCCCAGCTTCCCATGTGCTCCTGGATGACGGGTCCAGCATGAATGTCAGAGATCTCCAGCTTCTCTGGATTCTACTTAGCCATAGTGGCTACAGGTTTGAGAATGTATCCATCATTGGCTGCCTCTCCCTCCTTATGGCACCTTCCCAACCTTTCACTAATGTGTTCTAGGACCATATTCCAATGACAAGTATGCCTGCTTTCTCTTTCTTTCTTTCTTTCTCTCTCTCACTTTCTTTCTCTTTCTTTCTTTTTTCTTTCTTCCGTCTTTCTTTCCTTCTTTCCCTCCCTCACTTTCTTCCTTCTTTCTTTCTTTCCTTCCTTCCCTCTCTCCCTCCCTCCCTCCCTCCCTCCCTCCCTCCCTCCCTTCCTTCCTTCCTTCCTTCCTTTCTTTCTTTCTTCTTTCTTTCCTTCCTTCTTCCTTCCTTCTTTTCCTTCCTTCCTTTCTTTCTTTCTTTCTTTCTTTCTTTCTTTCTTTCTTTCTTCTTTCTTTCCTTCCTTCTTCTTTCCTTCTTGCTTTCTTTTTCTTCTTGATTTTTAAGATCAACTTCTGTGAAAACCTGAAGACAGCCTTCAAACAAAAATAACCAAAGCACTTCTTACATGTCAGTGCATGAGCATGTAGTTTGTTCTATCATTCTCTCATAAATTAATATGGTTGTTCTTGTTGTTAGGTGCAGAGTCATAGTGGCCCTACATACAACAGGTTATAGAGGGGACATATTTGTTGTGTCTTCTCCCTTTCCTGGAGAGGGATATCACGACACGAACATGAGTGAATTATAGAGAGGTGGTTTCAGTTTTTTGACAGCTGGAAATGACAGAGATGTCAAGATGGAAAGTGATGTCTTAGATTGATTAATTTATTAACAATACTGAAAACTCTATTCCAAAGAGTTATTACTTCTCTCACTCTTTATTTGCGTGGTGTATAGGTTTTCTGGGACTGTCATGATAAAAAATGTATTATAAAATGAGGGGCTTAGAATCACCAAAATTTATTGCCTCACAGCTGGAGCTGGAAGTTTGAGAGCAATAGGTCAGCAGGGACGTATTTTGTGGTTTTCTGGCAATTTTTGAAGTTCTGTGGCTTGAAGTTGTATAATTTCACCTCTTTCTTCATAGTCAGTCACTTGACATTCTTATCGTATGCCTGTCTTCTTTGACTGTCTTCTTACCAGGACATAGTGCTTGTTTTAGAGCCCACCCTAAACCTATTTTCCCAACTTAACTATGACCTCAGGTTAACTATTTACACCTGGAATGACCCTGTTTTCCTGTAACGTCACCTCTGAGGTTCTAAGGACTAGGACTTCAATATAACATCTTTGGAGGGACACAATTCTACTCATTAGAGAAGATAAAATAGAATAAATTGAACAGTGTCTTTGTAAGAAAAGGTCTATAGCAAGATTGCTACATTTCTACAGGAAATACATGTTTTGACTAGGATTTCCTTATTACTTGATCAGCAAACCTTGTGTTCCATACAGTATTTTGACAAATCATTCAAGAGTTACTTATCCACTCACGTTTAAAATGAAGCCTATTTTAAGAGTTATATTTAAATGGGAATATATTTCAAATTATGAACAACAGTTTTACTACACACATGTATACAATGAGATATAAATAGTAGTTTAAAAAGGAGTTTGGGATGTTGGGCTAATTTGCATAATCCATGCACAATGTTGTTTTGTTATTCTCCATTGGGCATTTTTTACATAAATTGCCTTTTATCCAAAGTCAAATTGCAAAATAATCTCAATTACTACTTCCCTTTATTAGCTTTTTCCTTTCTTTCCTTCCTTTCTGCTTGTCTGCCTGCCTGCCTGCCTTCTTTCCTTCCTTCCTACCTACCTTCCTTCCTTCCTTCCTGCCTTCCTTCTTTCCTTCCTTCTTTAATTAGGGTTTGGTTAGTGAAGAAATCATACCATTTATCCTTGATATTTTAAAGTAATAGCTTAGAATTTTTATGTTGGAATATTCCACATTAGGGAATGTAAAATTTTCCCTTTCAATAGAAAAATTTTAAGCTTTTCAAAGAAAAACAATTGAGGGCATAGAATAAAAACTTATAAGTTTTGATATTTATTTAGACAAATTTCTCTTGGAGTGGTGAACAAAGAAAAATTTCATTAAACTGTGCTCTATCTTCACATGTTTCCACCAAGCCTATTTGATTTTTATAGTTCTCTTTGTGTTATTAAAGATAAAATATGACATATTTGCTTAAAGAATAAAATGTTTTAGTAGTCTCTGACAAGCATTTAGCTCAACAATCTTAATTCAAATTTTTCCTTACTGTTAAACAAATATCTTTGGAAAATTTTGCTCTCTAATGTTTGGAAATCCAAAAGATTTGCTATTTTTTTCTTCCATTTTAATTAAAACACCTAGTAATGCCAGTTTTAAATATCTGTCCAAAGTTCTTATATTGTTGAATTGAGCTACTTGTTTAATTTCCCAGTACGAAGAATCGACACAATTTTCTTTCAAGTATATTGCCATGATTGTTTCCTGACATTTGCCAATGACACAATGCAGAAAGATGGACAAATGACATTAGGTTTTGGTTACGATGAAGTAAGTGAGATTATATAGAGCATAGAAGGTTGAGTTCTATTTGTCATTCACTTATCCCTTTGCTAAGGTATATAACTAACCTCAGGTCTGATACAGAAGAATTGCATGCTTCAAGCAGTAAGGACATGTCTCTAGAACCAAAGACTGAGCTGGAGTGGTAATAACTCATTCATTTATGGAGGGAAGACTCCAAGCTACTTAGCCAACCTCCATGCCTCAGTTTCCTCATCTGGAAATGAAACTGTGAATACATGCCCCAGTATATTTTTTTTTTGTACAAATGCAAAGATACACAAATCACTTCAATCAATCCTATAAAACTATTAGATACTGTTGTTTGGCATAACCAAGCAATATCAGAATGTAGCAGACAGGAACATGATTCTATTTCAAGATTTCTAGCTGCCTTAGTTGATAAAAAATTAGTGAATTCATCTGAACAAAAGGAATTTGAAATGTTAATTCTCTATTTATACATATTCCTTAACTAAAAATGACTATTTCACAATAGTGGAAGGCAATACTTTGGATTCTCTAAACATTTTTTTAAATAGTCTGAGTTCATTCTGCCCAATGTTCCTTAGTTGGTATTAAGTCCTTCAGGAATAACAGAGATGAGAATAGATGGCTCTTTACATATGTTGATTGGATTGTTGAGTATAAATCCAGAGTGAATGTGCAATATAAGCTATTTTTAGTAAAAATTCATGTTTATTGCAGTACTGTAGTAAAAACAGAAGGTAAATACAAAAGAAAATGCTGATCATTTGATAAAACTTTCTATTTCAGGAGTTTCTAAAATATTCTAATAGGAATACAGTTGAAATAATGGAGTTGCATGCCAGAAATATGGATAGAGTTCAGTTTATAATAGCCAATGTCCATTCACATGAAAGGAAATTCAGATTCCATAGCATGAAAATATCCATGCCACAGCCTTCATATTGTGTGGAGGAACATTGTTCTATGGTACTTATGGCAGTGGAGGACACCAGGTACCCAGAAGAGGTTAAAATTTTGGAGAGCCATTATGATGACTTATATCATTTGTATAGGGGCTGGGATTTAGCTCAGTTGGTAGAGCGCTGCTCTGCAGTCTCTGAGGTCCTGAGTTCAATTCCCAGCACTGCAAAAATGGGAGCAGGACCTGGCAATCCACTCCCAAGGCAATCCTGAAACAGTCAGCCATTGAAAACCCTATGAGAGTCAGTATGAGTGAGATACCTACTCGATGGCACATAACAACAACAACAACAACAACAACAACAACAACATATCATTAGTATAATTCAGTAAAGTCAGAGTAGAAGTCAGAAAAGGAGTGGTCACATTGGCCAACAAATATTGTTACTCAGAGCTTGGGCAAGCAAAGATGTGAGACCTGTGTTTGATCAAATGGTCCATGCTTCCTCGAACTCATTGGCTGTTGGAAATAAATAGAATAGCCAAGATATAAAAGTGGCAGGATGGGAACAAAGATAGACATTTAGTATGAAGGAAAGGTGAGCTTAGTAAGCAAAGATGTTGGAAATTTTTATATTCTCCTGGCTCACGTGGAAACCTCATTCTGTGTGGTGGTGGTGGGTTAGGCGATAAAGAGGATTGTAACTCTTTCAAGAGTGGCCCATTGTATTTGTGGGATCTCAATATGTGACCATCAAGTAGTCAGTTGATATGGAGCATTCTCTCTGACAATGGAACTGCTCAATGTCCAGATTTGCATTAGAAAAAAAAAAAAAAAAAAAAAGGCAGAAAAAAAGAACAAAATCTCTTATCTTTCTCTTATAATCATTTTTTTTTTTTACCTTTTGTGTGGTTCCAACACAAGATCATTATAGGAGAATTGAAGTGATTTCTTATTTATAGAAATATTCACCATTTTCCTAACTGCTTTGGGGACCAGAAGTGTTATATTCAGTGAACAGTCCTTTAAAAACACTTAACAACAATAACAAGTATCTCAAGGTTATGCCCTGGCCTGTTTCTTCTCTTTATGTCATTTGTAACAACTATGGTCCCTGACATTTAGTTAATTAAATCTGTCCACAGTGTCTGACTTGGCTGTGCAATTCCTCTCAGAATGTAATTTTTAAAGGTGGCCAGAAGAATGGCTAACCTTGATGAGTCAGTTAGCCACAGTAGCATGCTATTCAAGACGATAGGAGAAAAAGCTAGAATGCTTGTGCCATGTATAAACAAAAATCCCCTTGACAGAGCATGGATGCGGAATATCTATGATCTACGTGATGCTTCAGAAGCAGAATGGAAAAAAAAAATCAAATGATTGCAAAATTGCAAAATCTGTCCGGTGTATAGTAACTTAATTCATGAATTTTTTAGAGGACTTTTTAACCTGATTTCCTATTAGGAGTGTTCGCATGCTTTCCTTTGACTCATGTTTCAAAATGTTTCATTTGAATTGATGGTTTTTACTGTGAATTTGTAGAACTCAGGCAGTATTTTATCATCATTTCCAATGTTAAGCCCAAATTACTATTTGCTGTTAGAGAACTCTCCCTAGAGGGAGAAAAATAAGTTTTTGGACTATTGGTCAGGACTTCCACCATTCTTACAAAGACAGTGTTGTGGTAAGCCTTGTTTGCTCTGACTTTTACATTTCTTTTCTTTCTTTGCAGCACTGGGGGTGGAACCCAGGGCTGTGTGCACACGAGGCAAGTGCTCCACCACGGAGCTGCACCGCTAGACCATTTTTATTTTTTCTTTTGAGACAGAGTCTCTCTAAATTGCACAGGCTGCCTGTGGCCTTGAACCTGTGATCCTCCTACCTCAGCTTTCCCAGTCACTGGGATTACAGACATGTGTTGTGATACTCAGCTCTCTGTCTTTACCCTAACACATGACACAGAAGGTCAAGCTGTCACTTGGTGATGGGCTTTTGTGGGCACTTAGAATTTATAAACTGTTTCTGACTCTACAAGTTTCAGCAGAAGCTAAGGAACATTAGAAAGCTGAATG
The DNA here is from genome assembly GCA_007922755.1 of Pedetes capensis. Classification (NCBI taxonomy): domain Eukaryota; kingdom Metazoa; phylum Chordata; class Mammalia; order Rodentia; family Pedetidae; genus Pedetes; species Pedetes capensis. Next base: position 102,144 of record VMDO01005671.1, on the reverse strand, counting down.
TGCATTATGTTGTTGTTGTTAGGTGCGACTCATAGCGACCCTCATAGGGTTTTCAATGGCTGACTGTTTCGGGATTGCCTTGGGAGTGGATTGCCAGGCCCTTCTCCCATTTTTGCAGTGCTGGGAATTGAACTCGGGGCCTCAGAGACTGCAGCGCAGCGCTCTACCCACTGAGCTTAATCCCAGCCTGTGCATTATGTATTCACTGCTAATGTGGCATCAATATCAACAGTATTAATGTTTAACATACAATGCTATTTACGGTAGTTGTATAAAGAATCTTCAAAGAAGATACTTCTTGAGGAATAGAATGCACTGAGGACAAAAAGTAGAAAACACATTCTTCAAACAAAGTTCCATAAGAATATCTAACACAGGGAATTTTATTTTAAGAACTATTCCTGCATTCATAGGTTACCTCAATCATCTGAATGGTCATCTTGGTAATTATAGATTTCAAGTGTGATTCCTTTGGTTCTGTTCAGATCTAAATATAAATGATGCACTAAGATATTTCTCTAAGTCTGTTAGTTCTTCAAGGGCAAAATGTTGCCCTGAAATTGTTTTCTAGTGTTCAGAAAAATTGACAGAGCACTGGATATAAAGTAAATACTTACCACATATTATAGATTTTTACCATTTTTCTCCTGCAGGCAGCATCACATGGCAATCAAAATTTTGGACAATGAACTTTGTACTTTGGTGAGTTATGAAAAATAAGTTTAAGATGAAAAGTTTTGAGTGTTGGGAGGTTGGAGGGGGCTGAGTTGCTGGAACTTGAAAGCAGTTGAAGGAAGAGGTGCCAGAGACCAAGAAATGAGCATCTGGGAAGTGTTGTCTATGTGTAAAGGAAGGAGACAGCCATCAAGGTACCAGCTCTGATACTGAGGAGAGAAGATGTCTGGACTTTGTATGCTAACTCTAGTCACATATATCGGCAATTTTCACCAATACACTGGAATTCTGATCTTACTGGAGAAAGGACCACAATGAAGATATTTATTGTGAATGCAGAGTATTGAAGGGGGAATTATAACAGTTGTAAAAATGAAATTGAAGTTAATGAAACTGCTATATTGATTTTTAAACCATTAGGAAAGTCTTCCATTTCTAGTAATAAGGGAGAGTAAATATTCTTATAAAAATACCTGCTTCAGTCACTCACTACTGTATAGTACCCCACTGACAAATGCCAGCTAAAATCAGAGCAGACAGGGAAATTAGAAGCTTGTGTGTTTGATGTAAAAAAGAATGGAAAAGGCCAGGGAGAAGACTGACAAAATGGCCCAGGAAAGGACGATGGGGGAGACGTGTGATTATCTGCGAGGATGAACTTCTAGGACTGGGGGGGTGGGCGGGGCACAAGGAAGGGTGGATGCGTTTAGTGAGGACAGTGGGGATGTGAAGCTTGGCATAATTCTCTAATGTCAAATTTGAAAATAGCTCTCTAGGTTGTTAGATTTGGGCAATGTTTCTACTACTCTTGGCAGAGTCTAAACAAGCTTGGTGGTAATTGGAGGTGGGGTGGGGAGTGAGTGTGGGATACTGGGATTTGTGCTATCATTCAACTCTCTTATTGAAGGACTACAGTTCCTAATGCCTGAGCTCTAACAGGTCCTTAGTAACAATGTCAGAGCATGCCTGGGTGGAAGACGGAGAGCTTGGGTGGGTCTTACTGTCCTCAGGGTCAGGGCTCATAATGAGGGGTATTCTGATGCATGCAGCAGGTGCTGGCCAAAGCATAGAGCACTCTGAGTTAACCACCATGAGTTGAAGGAGCCAGACTTAAGAAAGGAGCAAGAGCGTGAGTGAAAACTGGTGTGAAGATCGAATTCCCTCTCCATGCATTTTATATGGAAAGTTTTCAACAGGGTCTATCTGTTCTATTCCATCCTGCCGTCTTGTGGTGAGAGTCTGATGCCTGAGAGATTGGGATGCAAGGTCATTAGTTTTAGCAGAGAAAAAGAAGATGTAAGAGCTGCTTTTTCTTCTCTGCTTAGATATAACAGTGCAGAGAGTGGTCAGCTCATTATTTTATCAGTTGTTATTATAGTGGTTATTATAGTAACTAATGAACACAGGAGGAAAAGATAAGAACAATCGAAAGAAGATCTGAAGAGTTACCAAAGTTAAATTTTCATTACCATTTAGTCTGCATCAATTTCTATACAGGAATGAAAATGTCAGAAAAGGTACATATCAGTGAGGTGCTCTGTGTGCACAGGAGAGATCACAGACTCTGTAGTGAGAACTGTTAAATGCAAAAGAAATCCCTATCCATTTTGACAACAATAAAAAATAGAGAATTGAAGAAGGAAACAAGGAAGGACAAGAATATTTGTTAAGGAATGTGTGGTTTGAAAGATAACAGCTCATAAAGGAAAGATGTATTTGAAAAAAGTAAAATCTCCCCTGCTAAAGAGAGAATTAAGGAAAAGTGCACATATTACTTGTCTGTTCAAATTTTAGCTTCAAAGAGTTTTTTTTTCCACTTTTAGATAAGAAGGTACTTTGTTATCTTCAATCTAGGAGTGAGTTGAGATTCTCCTAAATTAAGAAAGAAAGGTTGACTACTGGCCATATATGTGTGACTTTCTGAATTGAGGATAAGGAATAGTCAGGGCATGGTGGAACATGTTTGTAACTGTAAGGAGAAATTGGGAGAAAATTGGCAAAAACCCCCAAACTGGGAAAATGGCTTTTGAAGATCTGGTTTGTAAATTAGAAATCTAGGGAAAATGAAAGTAACTTGATTGGACATTTGCACAAAACCCTTCACAAATCCCCTGAACCTGATTGGACAATTGAACTCAAAGCTGATTGGCTCAGGCCATTCTGTGGGTGATCTATATAAGGAGCTGCACTATGGCAGCTTGCCCCCATTTTTCACCGAGACCACCGATGAGGAAACAGCTGTCTCTCTCTCGCCTGGACCTTCGGTAAGGAAAGAACTCTCTCTCTCCCAGACCACCGATGAGGAAAGATCTCTCTTTCTCCTGGGCCTTCAATCACTGACTAGACCAGAACCCTCTCTCCATCTGACCACCAGCAAAGCAACAACTCTTTCCTTGTGACCACCAAGACCACCAACATGGAAACATCTGCCCTTGAAGAGTATAAGAGCAGCTAGTATTTAAAGCTGTATGCTTTGGGTTTTCTCTCCACCCTGATCAGGGCAAAGAAATAAAGATCTGTGTTTGTCCCTGCAAGGCAAAAGCGCCCAAGGCTTTTCTTTTCTCCTGTCTCTGACGGCATCCAGAGGGCTGCAGACTTTCTGGAGGGCCGCAGGAGTCTGCGCCCCTCACCCAAGAGTCCCAAGTGAATTGTGTTTAATATCTGTGTGCGGAGCAGCACCATACGTCTGAACATCCGGGCCAGAACCAGGAGGTGCATGCCCCACATGTAACCTCACCACTTGGGAAGCTGAGGCAGGAGGATAATAGATTTGAGGCCAGCCTGGGCTACAGGGTGAGACCTAGTCTGAATAAAACAAAAAAAATCATAACAACAACAACAACAACAAAAATCAAACACCCTCCCCCCCACACACAAAACGAAGAAAGAATCAGCAAAAACTCATAAATAAGCAATAACTCATAAGTCAGACCACCTTGAATATTGTTATCCTACATGACCTCATTTTTCTATTTTTAAAAACTCCTTATTATCCCAAGTAGTTTTCTGGCACTCATCTGTTAGTCTTCCTTTTGGATTAAATATGTCCTAAGAAGATCAGCCAGAAGTTAAGTCTTTAACTCCATAAGCTTATTTTATCTAAAAGCTCATTGTGCCCTGATCGCTAAATCATTGTTCTGAGCTTCATCTCTGGATATAGACAATGTGCTTTCCACATGGCTAATGCACAAAATCCCCCTGAAATGTACCAGTGGGGCCAATCCACTAAAATGTGTTCTCATGAACTTCACTTGCTTTAAAATATTTAGTCACTGAGCTGCATTTTACGATGGTAATTTTTATGGGTTCATAATTAAATATCTTTCTAATGGTAACTTTGTAAGAAAAGAAACTCATGACCATAATATCAGAAGAGATAAGTACTCTGGGGGGAGTTGGGAGGATACAGTCTTTCCAGGTGCTATAGTGGAAACAGTATGATTTCAATGAGTGCGTTTTGAGAGGTATGGACTTGATCACCTTAGGAGTTATGAAAAATATCTAACTTTCCTTGTGTGCTACAAACTATACTGTATGAGGACCCCCAAATGTCCTTTAAATTGTTTACTGAAGATAAGAAGCATTTACCAATATAGTATCTGATTTACATGGGCAAAAAATGCAGTTATATACTCTAAGCAATGCAAAGTTTAATTATTTTATGCATGTGATTAATTGGGTGATTGAAAATTTTCTAATAAGCTGCTATAGACTGAACTTTGCATGATAGCAGAGTGAAAAGCAGGCCAGGCGCACAGGAATTGCTAAGATGGTGTAAATGTGTTTAAAATCCAATCATCTTTTTCCAGTTTTCAGTAATGTCCTGAAGAAAAAATATTGATCCTTAATGAGACAAAAAGATACAGGAATTTCAGAATAGATCTTGAGTTTCCATCTGGCATAGTGTAACACTTTATATCAAGGAGAGTGATATCTGGTATTTGTTGTTGTTGTTGTTGTTAGGTGCCGTCGAGTCGGTATCCGACACATAGCGACCCTCATAGGGTTTTCAATGACTGTTTCGGGATTGCCTTGGGAGTGGATTGCCAAGCCCTTCTCCCATTTTTGTGGTGCTGGGAATTGAACTCAGGACCTCAGAGACTGTAGCACAGTGCTCTACCAACTGAGCTAAATTCCAGCCCGGTATTTAGTGACTAGTTAATCCATTATGCAGAACATTATACACCATTTCTCATAAGTTGGCATTTCCAGAGAATTTGCTACATAATGTCTACTGACAGGATCATGAAATGTCAAAATGTACAGGACCTCAGAAACTAGTCAGCTACTTCCCTTTTTATATACAAATAATTATATCATAACAATTAATAGCAATACTAATAGGTCATTTTATGCATGTACTGTTTTATTCTACATTTCCAAAGAGTGAATTTTTAAAATTTCTTCTACCTTAAAACAGGGGCTGGGATTTAGCTCAGTTTGTAGAGCGCTGCGCTGCGGTCTCTGAGGTCCCGAGTTAAATTCCCAGCACCGCAAAAATGGGAGAAGGACCTGGCAATCCACTCCCAAGGCAATCCCGACACAGTCAGCCATTGAAAACCCTATGAGGGTCGCTATGAGTCGGATACCGACTCGACGGCACCTAACAACAACAACAAACCTTAAAACAACTCTATGATATAGGTATTACAAATATTTTCACTTTATTTGTGAGGAAGAGGAATTACTTGCTGTGTTTATAAACTTGTAGATGAGTTGAGCCAGAGTACTAACATTTAGGATGCAAAGATGCTGTGCACCCCTTCTTATCACATCATTACTTTGACAGAAGTTGTAATGGCTTTTTAAAAGCAAAGACTAGCAAAGTTACTATCTGTGTCCCAGACTTATGTGTAGTGTATATAAAGCTCTACTCATTAAGTCCATATCCTAACTTCTGAAAAATCTCTTACCAAGTGATTAAATATTTCTCAATCCAACTCCCAGTGTTTGTTTACATATTTTTCGGATCTGGTGTCTATTTCTCTGTTTCTAGTGTATTTCTTTTGACACTTCTATCTTCTCATGTGCCACTGGCCCATTCCCAAGGATCCCAGAGCCATTGTTAAGGGAAGTCTCTCTCAGCTGCTCACTTGCTCTTTCTTATTTTAGCATTGCTTTTGTTGGCTTTATAGTTGGAGGCTTGGTCGATTTTTCTATGTCCCGTGGGTCAAATTATTATTTTGGGAAGGTTTTCAAAGTGTCTTTTAAGAAAAGAGAGCATTTTATAAGTCCCATATCTATTCAAAAAATCCACTTCCACTTTAATCACTCCCCATAAAAATTTTAATGACCGCACATCAGCACAGTTATAGGAGAGTTATTAAAACAGTACTATGAATAATCCCCCAAGTCCTTTCTACTTCCTGAGAGAAGGTGATAATAACAGATAATAATAATTTAACACATCTCCCATTATTAGCCGGCTCAGTAAGAAGCCACCCCTCTTGGCATGCGATCATGTCTTTCATCACACTTGGGAGAAAAAGCACACAGGGATGCCTCTGTCTCACACCATCTCATTACACTACATAAACTACAGAGGGTCAAAATTGTAAAAGAGATAACAGGTAAGTGATTCTCACTGTGCTTCGAATTCAACTGAATTAATACTCATTTGAGTTTGAGGTGGTGATTCAGTGAAATAAAACCACGTAAGTGTCATTCTACTTATGCTGGGGTAACTTCATGTCTTCAACGAGAAATAATGGGGCAGCCAATGATGTCTTATTTTGGCGTATACGAAAAGCATAGATTTAAAAGCACAAAAAGCTGTGGATTGCATTCATGTTAATTTCTGTTCCATAAGAGTCTCTGTAATTTAAAAGGACCATATAGCACATATGACTTTAGTTAATATTTATCTTTTGTTTGTAAACTTCCAACATGGATCTCTTTAGAATTTAGATTGTTTTGCAGCAATGGAATAGAATTGAATACTGAATTTAATGAGAATTGAAAAAAAAGGGGTGAAGAGAAGGGAAGAAAGTAAAACACAAAGAATATGATATTAATATTATCTGATTCATGAAACATATTGATCAGGGACCCTCATGTAAATATAAAACTAAATTATTTGAGGGAAATTTATTATTTTTTGGTACAGACTCATGCTATTTAAGTGTGATGAAAAGGATATTCTGACTGAACCTTGGGCTGAGACAGCTATGGGCTTGATTTTCTCTCATATTCCACTTCTATTGTTGAATTATTTGGGGTCAAGGGTAAGGAGCATGCAACAGGCACCATGGTGCTTAGTCCAGTTCCTCTAGGATCAATTTGATTCTTTTGTACCATTTCTCTCCCTCTGTGGCACTGGATTTTGGAGTCCCTTTGTACACAACATGGGGGTACCTGCTAGATCTAAGGAAACCTTCAGCTGAGGACTGGTGCAGGATTGTGAAAGGACCAGATCTTTGACCTTTGATTGAAACAGAACCTGAGACAAAATTTACCTCCAGAGTATCATACAAGACCAGGTGAAAGCTGTCTTCACTGGGGAGTGTTGCTTCTTATTATAGTCTTGCTTCAGGTCCTCCCCTTCCCTGCCCCATTCCTTCATCATCTTCCTGGTTGATCTTGGGATCAGTTCCTTAAGGAATCTCATAAACATGTCCTTTGTCAATCACATGAGCACTTTTTAATCAGTCAGGTGTGCTTGGGTTCTGGTCAAGAGATCCTGCCCCATGGTACAGACTAATCTTGTAGAATTGTAATTTTCTTCAATGGAAATCAATGAAAGATGAATCATAAGTCAAGTAACACTTCCTAGGATTTGCTTTTTATATGTAGGTTTCTATTTAAAATAAAGTTCTCACCAGTGTGGTGGCCAACAACTGTAAATGCCGGCATTTGGGAGGCTGAGGTAAGAGGATCATGAGTAGCAGGCCAGCTTGGGTTTCAGTGTAAGAGCCTGTCTCTAAATAATTAACTAACTAGCGAAGTAACTAAGTAACTAACTAAATAAAGTTCTCTAGAAAAGCAAACACATGATCAGAGGGTAGTAGCTAAGACTGAAGAAGGATTCACAGAAATATATTTTGGGCTATACAAATTGATCTTAGGAATCCTTGACTCCATTCTCCCATGAATGAGCTGCTCATGTCACGAATACCCACTTGCTGTCACTACACAGTGATAAGGCGCTGTCATGAAATTCAACTCAGAATCTTTTGAATCTAAAGCTACTTCTCTTACTAAATGAAGTTGATTCATGAAAATCCATAATTCAGTCCCTTATGGCAATCTCTTTCATTGCAGTTTATAGAAAAAAAATTAGTTGAGCCGTAATGATTTTCCCATTTAGCATTCACTTTCATGCCGTCTTTAGTACTGCACAGAGACTCCATTATTGTGGAAACAATATTCTTTCCTTGTCACACTTAAGCCACACTTGTTTATTGCTAGCTGATTGATGAAATAACCCTAATGATGCTCCATCACTTTTATATTTCTGCCAATTTCCTGAAATTCAGTTGAAGCTGGTGCAGGCCCTTCTCTTGGAAGTGGAAGTTGTTTATTAAGGTGTAGACAATGCCTACAGAACGTCACATAAATCTGCCCACTGATGCACAGTTTTCACTCCTGCTGTTAAAGAAATCATGATGATGCAAAGGCATAAAGAATGGGAGAAAATAATGGAATCAGAATTTTCACTCCTCCAGGATATTGGGCTCTGTGAGATTGTGTAATTTATATTTGACTAAGGTTACCTAGTTATTTAGAGACAAATTAAGGAAATGATTTGCAGAAGAGCACTCAATAAATATAATTTTTACTCAACAAGTGTACGATCTTGTGGGGAAGGTATTTAGATACCATTTGGGAACTCAGTTGTTTTGCTTATTTGCATATTTGAGGGTTGAAACCAGGACCTCACACATACTTTACAAGTGCTTTACTACTAGACAGTGCCCCACAGCCCATTTTTAGTTTTTATTTTGAGTCAGGGTCTTGCTAAGTTGCACAGGCTGCCTATGGCCTCAAACTGGTGATCTTCGTTCTTCGGTCTCCTGAGTTGTTGGGATTATAGGCATGCACCATCGTGTCCAGCAGGAACTCAGTTTATAATGTAATTTCTACAGTGTCTTGTAGACATTATGTACTACAGAGGTTCTTGAGCAAAATTATTCTTATTTTTCATTTTCATCTTGTACACAAACCATATTTATATTTACTTTGCTACATCACAGCAATGATTTGGAAAATGTATTGGAGCTGATATTAAGTAAATAAACTGAGCTGCAGGAGGAAAGTAACTTGATGACACTTAAGGCTATACTCTTGTTACAATATTGGAATAGGTTCTGACAGTAAGCCAGGCATCTTGATTCATTCACGAGTCCTCCACTGTGCCTCTCTGTAGTTTTTCTCAAGTTTTTCTAAAACAGTAAGTCTAAATAAAGAGTGTAAATTTGCACCCACAGTGTTTGAGAATGTACCACTGAGAAGCTCACTGTTTAAAAAATAACAATAACAACAAACACTTGAGTTCTTTTATTTATCTTGCTTTGCAAGTAACATGCCTATTTTTGTCATTTTACGTAGGTAATCTGCCCACTCTTACCTTAAGTTCCTCAGTTACTCCTAAAGAGCAATGACTTGTACCTGATTTTACATTTATACTTGTAAATGGAAATATTCTGCTTATTTACTAGTGGTTAATAATCCACCCACTTCTCCAATTTTGTGTTTGGATTCTAGAAGAATTTGATTAATACTTTGTACATCCTGCCTGGATCTATCCTTAGTCAAGAGTCAAAAGTTCACCAGGCACCTCTCTTCTCTGGTGTATTAGTGCAGGCTTCATTTTGCTAATTGCTCTGCCAAAGCAAAAGCTACATCTTTTTCTCAGAAATCTCTTAGAATAACTTGATCTCTGTCTTCCATGACTTTGCTGACAGTCTACAAGGCCCTTTCCATTCTTTCCATCTGCAGATCTCAAAACCAACGTCATACTTCCTGGGTGTTTGTTTTCACACTAGAGCATTCAAAGCACTAATTTGTTTTGTAATTATGTATTTTCAGTTGCATCATATGCTTGTGAAAACTAGATGTTGAATAAGGGAAACAGAAGGAGAATTGAGGCTTTTGAATTATGGAGATGAATACTGAATATGCTATATCAACTGACAAAAGAACCAACAGATCCATCCTAGAAGTGCAACCAGAGTGCTCCTTGGAAGCAAGGGTGGCTCAACTGCATCTTACCTATTTTGGACATGTTATCAGGAGGGGCCAATCCCTGGAGAAGGACATCCTGTTTGGGAGAGTGGAGGATCAACAGCAACAACAAAAGACCTAGTAAATGCAATAATGGCTTAAACATAACAAAGATTGTGTGCCTGGCATAGTGTCAGAGAGTGATTTGTTCTGTTGTACATAGGGTGGCTATGAGTCACACCTGACTCAGTGGCACCTAACAACAAGAAAATTTTTATATAACAAGCTATCCTAAAATTTGGTGGCTTGAAATGGCAGTTTATTTACATCACACATGTTTCTTAGAGTTGACTATACTCTATTGGGTGGCTTTTTGCTTGAGGTTCTCATGGTTGTCCTCAGAGAGTGGCTGTTGGTAGGTGGGATCTAAAGACCTATATGGTGGTACATCCACAGCAGCTTGTCTATGTATTCCTGATAAACGATGTGAGCCATCACTCAAAGCTTAGCCTCTCAAGGTAGTTTGTTTTTCTCACACTCTAACCCGGTCTTCCAGAGGGATCATCCCAACTAAGCTTTCCAAAAGGCAGGAGATAGAAGCTTCCAGGTAAATTAATGGTGCAGAGTTACACATGCCATAAAACCAGTTCAAGACTCACATAGTCTACAGGAAATAAGTAAACTTCACCTCTTAAAGGGTATAGATAGACCACTATCCCTCACTACTAACCCCTATACACATAAGCTCATTATAAATCCAAATGGTATTTATTGAGTAATGAATAAGGAAGCCAGTAAGCCTACATTGCAATTAGGGAAGGTATTTTAGGTTTTTCTTTTTTTCTTCTTCTTCTTTTTGTACTGGGAGGTTGAACCCAGGGCCTCACACATACTCTTGGAAGTACTCTACCACTGGGCTGCACTCCTGGACCATTATTTTGTTTTATTTTATTTTTTATTTTGTGGAGGGTCTAACTAAGTTATGCAGGCTGCATCTGGCCTCAAGCTTGTGATCTTCCTGCCTCCGCCTCCCGAGTCACTGGGATGACAGGTATGCACCACCTCACCCAGTTTAGGGAAAGATTATGCATATTAGTCCCCTCATGATTTCTGATAATGAAAAGTATTATGAAGAAAATTCAGCAGAGGACTGGAAATCGAGAGACTTGGTGGTCAGCAAAGACTTTTAAGAGGATGCAATATTAGAGTTCAGATCAAGGGGACCTGGTGAGAAGAAAAAGCAACCAGGTATAATATCCGGGAAGCGAATCCAGGTACGACTTCTGAGGAAGAGATTTGAGAAAAGCAGCTAGGCAGAAGGCCCTTTGATAGAATGGGCTTTGCTACTTCAAGAACAGAAATGAAGATATGCATTACAGTGTGGGAAACAGCAAAATTAATGCTTATTTTTACAATAGAAAACTCTGAAGTTGCCAGCCCCCCAAAAATTGAAAATTAAAAGAAACCTGCTGACATAAAAAAATGTATAAAGACAACAATAATAATGTATGTGGTCTGAAAGAATTGAGTAAAAAGGAAAATACACACATATAATGTATACACCAGGATGTTTCTTAATTTATTTCCTATATTTTTCTTCAAAATAAGGTTTTCTTCACATTATCAAGTAAAATTATCAGGTCAATGAATTGTCCCTTTTCACAGAAAAATGTATTTTCTCATGAACCCTGCCCACTGCCCAGTAATGAAGAAAGTAGCCATTCGTTTGAGAAAGTTTATGTGCTAGGAAGTGAGCTATTCAACTGGTGGCTATTGGTCTGGTCTGACTGCTCATATTAGCCGTGTTTCACTCACCTGGGAGATTAATTAATTCATCTATGTGTTTACTTATGAGGTTATTTCCAGGAAGATATGATACTGCATAAATGTACTCTTTTGTTCTGCTAATAATAAGTCTAGCTCCAGGTAAAGAAAAGAAAAAAGAAATAACATTGAAGAGATGCAATTTGAAACATATCACATTACAAAGCATGAAAAATCAGAGTGAATAGTTCTGCACCAAAATATATTTAATAATTACATGGTCAAACTAAATACAGAACGGGTGATGTGCAGAAATGTTTAACTGAAAACCCAAAGATGTGTCTGAAATAAGTCAAATAAAAGGTGAACTCACTTTCATATCATTGTGAAACCTTTGGCTTTTTGCTTTCCCATAGATTTTGGTATCTTAGGTCCTTCATTAACAAGATCATGTGGATTTTTTTATGTAAAAGTGGGATGACAAGGAATATAATGTTTTTTTCTACCCTGACTTTTGCAGAAAAACTCTGCATGTCAACTAAAAGTCTTCCTAGATATCTGGAAAAGTAGTCTAGGTGTTGCAGCAAGATGGTAGGAGATGCTGTGTATCTGTAAGAGAAAATGACAAGGCAGAAATAATATTTGGCATAGTTAACAACTGAGTTTTTAAAAATGGCTACACATAAATTGGGGGGCTAGGATTTAACTCCGTTGGTAGAGCACTGCATTACAGTCTCTGAGGTCCCAAGTTTGATTCCCAGCACCGCAAAATGGGAGAAGGACATGGCAACCCACTCCCAAGGTAATCCTGAAACAGTTAGCCGTTGAAAACGCAATGAGGGTCACTATGAGTCAGACTTGACTCAATTGCACCTAACAACAACAACAACACATAGCTTGAAAAATACAGAAATGTTGAACGAAGACATTTCACATAATCGTCATAAGAAAACCAAGTTATAGTACAGACAGTATTGGTATAACTTGCCTCAACTATTACAATACATCAGATCATTCAATTTTATAATTGCTTTCCTAATAGGTGACAAGTTTAAGAGTCATGTTCTCTTCTGTTTAAGTTACGGTTCACTCAGTGATTCCCTTTTTTGAGGTTAATAGGTAGCTGCTCTAAAATAAAATTTTTGAGTGGGTCATAGTGGGATCCCAGCCAACGTTTTTACATTATTCATTATAATTTTGTGTATTTCTCTTTCAGTCCAATGAGATAGGAAGGAAATGACAGAACAGCAAAACACAGAAGGGTTAATTTTAATCGTTTGATTCACTATGGAATTTGAATCCTATCATCTCAGGAGAGATGGTAGATATAAGGAAGAGTCTTAAAACCTCAAAATTTTGATCTTTAATTCTCAATGTTACCTTTTAAATGTGATATGGAAAGAGTAAACGAAGAAATATTAGGGCCCAACTCTGGATGAGATCAACTACGTTTAGTTTTCCCCACCTTAGGATTGAATTCGTAAGGAGTTGTTGGTGGTTGTTAGGTGCCATCGAATCAGTCTGCCTCATAATCACCCTATGTACAACAGAATGAAACACTCCCCAACACTGTGCCATGCCTGGCACTATTGTGAGTGCTTCTCTGCTATTCACAGGGTTTTCAATGGTGGATTGTTTTGGGAGTGGGTTTCCAGGTCCTTCTCCCAAGCCTACAGCACCTGGTGTTCCCAGGTGGTCTCCCATCCAAGTACTAACCAGGCCCGACCCTGCTTAGCTTCTGAGACCTGATGGGATCAGATGCCACAGTGGTATGGCTATAGCCACCTGCTATTTGACAAAGATGCTAAAATTATAATTTGGAGTAATAAATTCTGAATTAGAACTTATTGTCACAAAGTGTCTAATTTAGTAGGGTGATATTTAAATATGAATGAGAGTCACACACATGAAAATAACATATCCAATTTACTGTCATTGTAATGGAGATTGTACTCTTAGTACCTATTATTCATTGTCTATATTTTAGTGTGCTGTTGTTGTTAGGTGCCAACAAGTAAAGTCTGACTCATAGTGACCCTATGTACAAACAGAATGAAATATTCCCTGACACTGTGCCATGCATGTGGACTTTTGCTTCCTGGATGCTGAGTTGCAATCCATACTGATGTCTGTGTTCTTTGATATTCATGAGTAAATGTTTCAAATCCTTTTCACTTTCAGCAAGCAATGTTGTGTCATTTGCACAACACGAAGGTTGTTAATGAGTCTTCCTCCAATCATGACATCATATTCTTCTTCATAAAGTTCCACTTCTTACATTATTTGCTCACTATAGAGATTGAAGAGACAGAGTGAAAGGATACATCCCTGATGCACATCTTTCCTGACTCTCAACGAAGCACTGTTTCCTTGTTCTGTTCAAACATTTGCCGCCTAGTCCATATACCCATTCCTCCTGAGTACAATTAAGTGTTCTGGTATTCCCATTCATTGCAATGTTATCCATAATTTCATTTAGTATAAATGGGATGAAATCAGATAGTGGGTTTTTCTTCCTGAATCAGGACCTCAAGCATTCTAGGCAAGTTCACTAGCACAGAGTTGCACCTCTTCACCCTTTTTTATTTTTTATTTTGTGCAGGCTGCCTCTAGCCTCAAACTCACGATCTTCCTTTCTCCACCTCCTGGGATGCTGGGATTATAGGCGTGCACTACAGCTCTAGGTTCTCTTGCTGACTTTGCCTACTAACAAACCAGTGACTGGCAAATTGTAGGTATTAATAATTATAAATTAATAACAATTTAATCAACTGATGTCATGAAGACATAACTGCTTTTTGTTTGTTTCTGATTGTAACTGACTAGGCAAAGCAGATAGTAATTGTATTAAAATAAAATACATTTTTTTTACATAGCTGCTAGATCTTGGTGGGTAGTGCTGTTTATCATTAGTTGTTTGCTTTCTGTAAACCTTTATCAATAGATCTTACTGGCAATTATATATCCTGCATTTTTTGATTGAAGGTATTCCACTTATTACATATATCAACCTATTAATAACACATATTGTGTATATTAATGTATTGCTTTTATTAATACCATTTTGTGGGTTATGACACCCTATACCCTTGTTTGCCTGCAGCTATAGCACTGTGGTGTCCGATCCTGTCAGATCTCAGAAGTTGAGCAGGGTTGGGCCTGGTTAGTACTTGGATGGGAAACCACCTGGGAACATCAGGTTCTGTAGGCTTGAGAGACAGACCCAGCAACCCACTCCTAAAAAACAATCTGCCATTGAAAACCCTATCAATAACAGAGAAGCACTGACGATAGTGTTTTGCCTGTTGTACGTAGGGTCACTTTGAGTCAGACACCGCCTCGGTGGCACCTAACAGCAACAACAATGCCCTGGATTATCCTATCTAATATTAAATTAAATTGGTAAAGGAAAGGTTGAGTAGTTTGACACTGATGCATTTCCTATGCTATTGTTCTGGGTGTTCCTAAGGATGCACTAGGCTACAATCAAGCCAGGTTGGAGGTGCTTACCTCTTCAAGCTCCTTCTTACATGTGGAAACCAAATTCCATAATCAGTTTATCAGTGTATTAAACCATGATATGGATAAGCTATCGGTGCAGCTTTTCAGTGATGCTTCAGTTCTCCCTGGTGCTCTGATTCTTCTTATAAATATAAGTGCAGTCTAAAAGAGAAATAAGTAAAAAATGAAATTTACTCTGTAGAAAGCAGTCCAATATACAACCAATTCCTCAAGACTGAGGGGAAAATAAAAACATTTGAAATTTATAGAACGCACTTTGAGATGTACTTTCCCTTTCCGTGCCACCAAGTGACCTTCAAAACATTCTATTCCCTTCTAAACATTTCCATCTTTTATGCCATCTGATTTTTTTTTTTTTAGAGGAGGATTTTTCCAGCATATATCTATTCAGGTAGAGCTGTGGTTATCATTGAAATAAAGTGTACACAGCCTATTGGGCTATTTTTGTCTTAATCTGAGCACTGATGGATGAGATTAAAAGAAGCAGATTTGTTTATCACCCATAGAGGACAATTGCTCTCATCCTTATTTTAACTGGATTTGGTGTTGTGCTTTTACAAACCAGAAGGGCATGCTAATCCCTAAGTACTCTCCTCCCTATATCCCCATATTAAGCCTAGAAAATCTATGTGATTGTAGTTTTTCTCATTTCAAATAATAAGGTCATTAATAAAAATAAGCATGAACTTTCTGCTCCGGAGGGTGATTGACATACGCTGTTCCTGGGGGAACTCCCGCAAGCTCTTTTCCACCTTCATGCTGAATTCATACATCTTCCCTCAGGTCAAACATTTTGGATCACAGTTGAGCTCACGCCTCTGTAATAAAGAGCTTGTAGTGCTTGTAACACTGAAGTTTTTCATGTTTAAACAAGCTCATCTAATTCTTTGTATGAATGATTCCATGTATGTATTTAAACAAGCTGGGCTAAGGTATTATTATCTCCTAATAGACGGAGAGTTATCTGTTTCCTGAAGGCATGGTTTTATTTGTTTGTAGCTGAAAAGTATAGATAGCACTACAGTAGCAAACGCACCTGTGTGACTTCTGTGTAGGTGGTGCATTTTAGTGTGTTTGGGTAAGGTGTACCTCAGTTTAACTGAAATGATTTTCCATGGCTATCAAGAAAAGACACAATGATCCCCTTTGAAATGACCATCTGTACAATCTGACTGCTGTGGCAGGGAATAAACAAGCCATCAGAAAAGCAAAGCTATTCCATAATAGCAGAATCGAAGCTCTGTACTGTATATATTAGTGTGAAAAATGTCTCAAGCTTTAAGATAGTCCTTCCCAAACTATTCTCTTTAAGCTTACTTGTCTAATACCACATAAAATTTGATCTCCAACTAGGGTTTTCTAAGTTGGAAGGAGTGATCAATTAAAGTATTTTAAAACTTCAATACTGAAATGAATAGAAGAAATGGGCTCTTGTCTAATATTTGAGATTAACTCTGAGTTCATAGGCTTCCCTTATGGTTTGTTCTCATACCATCCACAAAATGCAAAGATAGGCTCTAAAGGGCCACAATGATGCATCCCCATGGTATTCATGCATTTGTGCAAGTTCTTCCCTCTGGGTCAGACCTGTGGTTCATTTGTAATAAATCAAACATGGCAAGAACAGTGGGGTACATACAACTGTAATATATAAGACTATAATTTTTGCATTTCTGGCAAACCCTCCTTGTTGCCTCCTCCCTTACATACTCATGGGGAATGGCCTCTAGCCAAGAGCCAGCTAAGAGTTGAAGTCCTTAGTCTAACAGTGTTCAAGGAACAGAAGTATATGTACCATGAGTATACTTGTCAACAGAGCCATCCCCAGTTGAGCCCTCAAATGACACCCCATCCCTGGTCAACATCTTATTGCATCTGTGAGAAATTCTGTAACAGACAATCCAGCTCAGTAGTGAGTGGATTTCTGATCCACAGAAACTCTGATGTAATAAATGTTTGTTGGTATAAATGGTGAGTATATGGCAATTAGGCTGGGATTTAGCTCAGTTGGTAGAGTGCCGCTCTGCAGTCTCTGAGGTCCAGAGTTTGATTCCCAGCACTGCAAAAAATTGGAGAAGGGCATGGCAATCCACTGCCAAGGCAATCCTGAAACAATCAGACATTGAAAGCCCTAAAAGGATGACTATGAGTCAGACACGACTCGATGGCACCTAACAACAACAACTATGAGCTGGGATTTAGCTCAGTTGGTAGAGCGCTGCTCTGTAGTCTCTGAGGTCCTGAGTTCAATTCCCAGCACTGCAAAAATGGGAGAAGGACCTGGCAACCCACTTCCAAGACAATCCCAAAACAGCCATTGAAAACCCTATGAGGATCGCTATGAGTCGGATACCGACTTGATGGCACCTAACAACAACAACATATGGCAATTTGCTTCATAGCAATCAACAAGCACTATAGTCATTCTGTATTATTCAAACCCTCACTTTTTAAGTAATCAGTTATAAGGTAGGAGATCCAGAAACACAGGGTCTACAGGAATATGTCTTGGGTTTGAATCTGACCTCTTTCAGTTATCAGTTTTGGGCTTGTTAGTTAAACTGTCTTTTATCTTAATTTCTTCACCTTTATGATGAATAATATTTGTCTTAGAGTATCACTGTGGGGATAAATGAGTTAATGCATAAGAAATGCTTAGGACATTTTCTGGCACAGTAAAATATTAATGTTAATAAAATGTGATAATGATTATGCATCAAAATGTGGGAAAATCCTTCCTAAAGATATGAGATGTAAACTCCTAAGAAGGGTTGCTGGAAGACACTGGGGAATCTGGTTTATACAGGTGCAGCTTTCTTTACTCATCTGCAAAAGGAGGGTTGCTTTTGAGGTATGTATACCTCTTGTTCTTGAATATTTATGTGCAGAGATAGCTTGGGGTGTTAGGAGGGAATGTGTACTTCTGATGCTGCCTATTTGGCACTAAGTGCCCAGCTTCACAGCTGCTAGGCTTAACTTGGGGAAAAAATATCTAAATGCCAAGCAGGATTACTGTTGTCACCATTTCAGAGGATTCCTGAATAGTCTAGAAAAGTCCTTAGTGCTGTTGGTAGACATATCCAACACCTGCAGAGTTCACACACTTAACAAGTGCCTATTAAATAAATGAGCAACTGAATGAAAATAGAAACCTCACACTTGTCTTTGATTTTTCAACCTCATTATGTCCATTAAGGAGAGCCCAAGCATAGTGGCCGGTTTCCTGGTCTCTTTTTTACATCCCTAGTCTATCTCACTCCATGTGCAAGGATGGAATAATCATATTTTTAATTTTTATAGGAAGTAAAAATATATAATCTCATTTTGTATTAATTTTATATTCCTGTAAGTTTATAGACAAGGTAATGGGTTCATAGAGATGATTGCTGCAAACTAAGTACTCTTTTACAAAATTAACACACAATGGTGATTTTTAAAACATGCATTTATTATTGAATAGCAGTCTGTACATAGCAGACTTTAAATGGTCACCATAAGTCCACTCTTATTATTAGCCAGATAACCCAGGGCAAATCATTTACAAATCAGGATCCTGTCTTCTCATCATGATGTGATGACTTAAACCATTATTTTTATTGAGTTTTCATGTGAAAGATATATAAAATTTCACAGCTTTAAAAACTGTACAAAATTTTACATATGCATACTTTAAATATTTTTGAAAATATTAAGTGATATAGCTATTAACATAATATTGTTTTTTAAAGTGAAATATTGCTTCAAATACAAGTTGTCCCACGCTGTTCTGCTGCTGTCTCATACTATGTGCTGTTCGTTAGAGTCTTTTGAAAATTGTGCTTTGGAGATTTCCAGAGTTCCCAGTTACTTGTTTATGTTACCATGTACTGATATACCCATTTCAGTCTTTAGGTATAGAATCTACTCTGAGCAAGAAAAGTTAAGCATTTATAACTCCTCTTTCCACTTAAATATACACACAAGTTTTATTTTCCCTTATTCCCTAACTAGTTATAGGCAGGGCTGGGATTTAGCTCAGTTGGTAGAGTGCTGCGCTGCAGTCTCTGAGATCCCGAGTTCAATTCCCAGCACCGCAAAAATGGAAGAAGGGCCTGGCAATCCACTCCCAAGGCAATCCCGAAACAGTCAGCCCTTGAGAACCCTATGAGGGTCGCTATGAGTCGGATACCGACTCGATGGCACCTAACAACAACAAGAAGTTACAGACAACTTTTGGTTAAACCATTTGGAGTATTGACTTTAAATGACTATGTACTATTGATCACAGTCAATCCATTTGTATGCTGACTTTTCCTGTTTATTTTAATACTTTGTTTTATTTTATTTTAAGGTAAGGCCAGGCTATGTTGGTCAGGCTGCCTCTGGCCTCAAAGTTGTGATCCTTCTGCCTCTACCTCCCAAATTGCTGGGATAACAGATGTGTGATGCAGTGCCCAGCTATTTTCTGGTTTATTATTGCTTCCTTTTTGTCTTTTGTCTCCTTTTATGTGCCTATAGCTAATTCTCAAAATTTTAGATTAATCCATGAAAAGCATTTTTAATATGATGAAAATAAGTTCATTTGTCAGTTTCAAGTTTCTTGATTGGTTAATGTGTTCCTAGTATCTGTTATTTATAGGCTTTTACAGTACAGATCCTTTGGAGATGCTTCTTATCAATCTTGTGTAGGATCCAGCACTCACAGGATCCAGTGTCCCTCTCTTAATTGATTTGCTCCCCTATTTTTTGATCTATATGTGCTTCCTGAACAAGAATAAGAGGATGATAATTGTGATTTCTTGCATTCCAACCTGACTTAGGGCCGCAAATTCCAAGGAAGCAGATCAAAAAGGCTACTCAGTTGCAAAAACATATTCTTCTTAGATGAAGGGAAGGATGGCTTGCAGAATGGAATCAAGAGCCTACACAGTGAAGTCAAGCAGTACAGGAATTAAGTGCCCAGAATAAGGACTAACCCCTAATGAAGGAATTGGCAATATGGTCTAGGCAGATTCCAGAGTTGCTGTGAATTTGTGGTGGCCTCCCATTTGTTCCTTCCATGTCTTCCCCATTTTGAAAGGAAGCCTCTATAGCAGTTATAACATTCCTGTCCTATTATACTTTTGCTGTGTGCATGGAGGTAACTTATCTACTTTAGTTCACAGGTCTTTAGATTAACATTGCTCAAACTTCAAGATCTTCATTAACATCTGGCTCTCATCTAGATGCTGAGATTCTAGACTTATAGCTCTTATTGGTGATGTAATGTTGGTGAGATATTGTTGAGTTTTAGGATTAGGGAGGTATATTTTACAAATGAGAAGATAGTAAGCCATATGTGGCCCCCCAAAAAAGATGGTGGCTAAGATTGTGTCTAAAAATTTTAATACTCTTTCTATCAAGAAATGGGTTATAGGACAGTGCCCTTGAACCTGGGTAGCACTTAGTGACTTGTAACCAACAGAACACTCATGTGATACTGCTTAGCCTATAAGGATAGGTTATAAACATGACACAGCCTATTCTTTGCTTGCAAGAATACCTGTTTTGGATTCCAAAGCTACCATCTCACTACTTGGGGCTATTTCACCATGAAGCAGCTCAGATCCAGTGGAGAAGCTATGTGTAAATGCTCCTGTCAAGTCTCTGACCAGGAACTAGGCATATAAGTGATGACAATTCCCAAACCATGGAAGCATCCCAGTCATTCAAGGCTTCCCAACTGAGTCCCTAGAAACCACGGTGCAGAAAAGAGCTAGCACTACAGTCCCTTCCCCAATTCTCACCATATTATGTTTTCTAGCATCCTAAAATGATGATATTTTATGAAGCTTTGGGTGACATCACTGTTTTAGTACACTTGTGATGACATGTTTCACAGAAGTAGTAACTTGAGCACATCAAAATAACATGAAACAGAATGGAATCAGACTTCCTTGTAGCAACACTGGAAGAGAGAAGCTCTAATCTCTCATGTTTCTGAGGGAACATGATTTTCAACAGAAATTCTACATCTAGCCAAACTGCCACAGTCTAAAAAGAGAAAGATATATTCAGATATTTAAGATGAAAGAAAAAAAGAAAGAAATTGAAAAGAGAAGAAAAGGAAAGCAAAGCAAAGAAAAGTAACTTTCCTATATTATTTTTCAGGATGCTTCACCAAACAGAGGAACAAATAAAGACAGAGAAATACTGGAGATCCAGGAAGTATTAGACCAATCTAGGTGGAGGTAGGTTATATTTTATTGATAGAGAAAGAAGAATCTAAAAATGATAGCTTTGCAATTGGCCTTGAAGGAAAAATTTCACACACCCAAAGTGAATTTTTTTTACATCAAGTGTATGAGCATAGAAATGCAAAAGATTTATGCAGTATGAAGAGAAGCCAGAGTATCAAGTGTGTAAACATAGAGTAAAATGATTCACACATTTTCCCACAGAAATTCCTGGGGACCAGTTAGTGGCAGGCACATCATAAAAGAAGTAATAAACATTCCATAGCCAGGTGCCATGGAGCACATCTGTAATCCCAGCAACTTGGGAGGCTGAGGCAGGAGGTTCACATGCTCCAGGCCTGAGGCAGGCTGCATAACTTAGCAAGATCCTGTCTCAAGATAAAAAATAACAAAAAAGGGTTAGGGGTGCAGTCCAGTGGTTGTTGTTGTGTTGTTGTTAGGTGCTGTCGAGTTGGTATCTGACTCATAGCGACCCTCATAGGGTTTTCAATGGCTGACTGTTTCGGGATTGCCTTGGGAGTGGATTGCCAGGTCCTTCTCCCAGTCCAGTGGTAGAGCACTTCAAAATATGTGCAAGGCTCTAGGTTCAATCCCCAAGTACCAAAAAAAAAAAAAAAAAAAAAAAAAAAAAAAAAAAAAAAAAAAAAAAAAAAAAAAAAAAAAAAAAAAAAAAAAAAAAAAAGGGCATCCCATGCCCATACACACCTCTCCAATGAAATTTTTTCCACTTTGGGTGAGAGAAGTTTTTTAAAAAGACAAATGGAGTTTTGGTACATTAATTTTCAGGATCATATTTAAAATGAACTCACAAAATAAACTGGGAGATAAAAGCAATCATTTTAAGGCAAACGATATCTTCACTTCCTTTAGAACCAGAAATTCTTGAGTTTGCTTTTTCAGCAGAGAGAGTAACAACTCTACAGAATGAAGCCAAGAGACCACACTTACCTGGCGTGCCAAGAAAATTATTTTGTAAAATATGATCCACTTAAACAGCCAATGAAAGAACACTAATGCCAACTGAACTTACTGCTCTATGCAATCTGTTAAATGGTGTGTACGTGAGTATGTGTGAATAGGAAAAGGCTGTGACTGCCAATATCCTTGTGAAAATATTCAAGTACTGTATAAGTTGTTCTTTTAAATCTGAGGGATGAGTAATTTGTGAATAACATATTGGCACAACTAAAGCCTTTCTGGAGACTAATAGCATTATTTGCTACTGAATCTTCACCATTTTTTCCTGCTTAGTCACATCTCTGAGTAACTTCTATGCTTATGTATTTTTGATACTAATGCTAATAATATCCTCTGTCAAGAATCGTGCTGACTCTTTCTTCAAAGTTTATGAATTCAAAGGTTCCCACAACTGCTGTGAGTAAATTCTTTCATCCACATCAATGCTCTTTCTCATGAACATCTGTGATAGTCTCCTTACCACCTGCCCCCAAGTCTACTGCCCCTCCCTTATTTTAACCACAGTAAGATGGTCTTTAGCATTTAACTCATTACAGGTTACTCTTCTGATCATAACTTGACAGTGAATTTTCATTTCCTAGAGAGTAAAAGCCCAAATCTTCATAATCATGAGTGTGATCCACTCTCTAGTCACAAGGACTCTTTGAGCCCCGGGACCTTGTTCCTTCCATATCTCATGTCCTTGGAAGCCCAGAGGATCCAACCTACTCCTCATCTATGCCAGACTTGCCCCACATTGGAAGATTTACCCTGATTCCTACTCTCTTCTTGGCTCATATTTTCTTGTCTATTTTTTCTTTATTTCTCATTGGCTGATTTCATGTCTCTAGAATCATGTCTGGTACATAAACATCACTTCCAAGCTTCTTGTATAAATGAACATAAAAGACATTGTTTTTAGAGTATGTTGGCAGCAGCAGGAGGTATAGGAAGAAGATGTACATGAAATATTTTCTCATTTAAAAAACTTTCATTTACTTCCCAATCCTGCTTTGCTCATTTTCAATCTTCTCATACTTTGTCACTGGTCTTCTCTCCAAGTTTCTGTACTCCTGATATGTACAGAAACTGGGTTATTTTACACATGTGTAAAATAAAATTTACAGCTTAAACTCCGGTTTCTAAATATGGGGAGGTCAGAAAGAGAAGAGTGTACTGAAATAAAAGTTTCCAAACATCAGAAAAGAACAATGTTATACCATAAAACTACTTATTTCCCATTTCCAATGTGCCTTAGAGACTGATGGTATTGACTGGACTGAGAGGCATCTTCTTTTTATCATGAAAGTTTAGAGCAGAGATTTCTAAATAGAAGACTGAAAAGACTAGTATGCTTACTGTAACACAGAAAATCAATGATAAAATTCACATTTTATAGACATTTGAGAGCTGTGGGCATAAGAACTGAACAAACTACAATTCTAAAGAGAGATCTAGTATTTCTTTCTCTTTTTTCTTTTCCTTTTTTTCCCTATTTTTTGTGGTATTGGGGGGATTGATGAAATCATTTGATTTATAAAATGATCTCCCATCATTCTCATGTTGTTGTTGTTAGGTGCCATTGAGTCTGGTCAGAGCAACCCTATGTATAACAGAATGAAACACTCTGCAACATTGTACCATACACAATGTATTTTTTATGTTTGAGCCCAATGTTGCAGCCACTGTGTTTCTTCTCATTTTGAATTGTGCCACATCAGCAAAAGTAGGTCCCAGGGACACTACTCTATTTCCATCATTGAGATTGACTCTATTTTGAGAGATACTGGGGTTTAGCTCAGTTGGTCCAGTATTATTTGAAACAAAACCTACTGAAGACATTATAAGATATAAAATAAAATAGAATCTAGTCTTTCATGAACATTGCAAAAATTCTAAAATAAATGTTAGCATAGTGAATCTCCTCTATATAAAAAGCCCAAAATTTTATGTCACCTTGTATATTCCAAAAATATAAAGTTAGTAGATATTTAGCAGTAAATTAATGGATTCAATCATACTAAAGGGGTGCAGAATAGTTGCGTGATCATCTTAATGTAAGCAGAAATACATTTGTTGGAATTTTTATACCCATTTTAATTTTTTACTGCTACAAAACTAGGAACCCTGGGGTTTAGTTCAGTTGGTAGAGCACCTGCTCTGTACTCTCTGAGGACCAGGGTTCAATCCCCAGTGCTGCAAAAATGGGAGAAGGATGTGGCAATCCACTCCTGGAAACAGTCCTGAAACAATCAGGTATTGAAAACCCTGTAAGGGTGGCTATGAGTCAAATACAACTTGATGGCACCTGACAACAACAACAAAACTAGGAATAGACAGAAACTCATAAATAACATTTACCCAAATCTATAGCAAATACTATATTTTATAGTTGTTGTTGTTAGGTGCTGTCAAGTCGGTATCTGACTCATAGTGACCCTCTGTACAACAGGGGAAACACTATTGTCAGTGCTTCTCTGGTGTTCATAGGGTTTTCAATGGCAAATAGATTTTTGGGAGGGGGTTGCCAGGTCCTTCTCCCAAGCCTACAGCTTCTGGTGTTCCCAGGCAGTCTCCCATCCAGGTACTAACCAGGCCCGACCCTGCTTAGCTTCCGAGATCTGACAGGATCGGATGCCACAGGGCTACTGCTGTAGGCTATATTTTATAGTAAAGTATTTAAAATTTTTGGGAAGATTGAAAGTTAAATATGCCTATTATCTCTATTTAATTTTTTTCATTGTACTAATGATGCTGTTGTTGTTGTTAGGTGGCATTATGTTGGGTCTGACTCACAGCAACCCTGTGTTCCACTGAATGAAACACTCCCCAACACTGTGCCATGCTCAGCACTATGTCAGTTGTTCTCTCCTACTCATAGGGCTTTCAGTGGCTGACTATTTTGGGACGACATCAAGAGTGGATTGTCACTTTCTTCTTCCATTTTTATGATTCTGGGGATCAAATTCAGGGCCTTAGAGATCACAGAGCAGCACTCTACCAACTGAGCTAAATGCAGTACAATATGTCAAAAGAAAGGAATAGAACACAAAGGCTGGTAAGAACATGAGAAAAATAAGCTTATTTTAAAAAACATAAAGTGAAAAAGCCAATAGAATCTAAAAATAACTTGTTGTTGTTGTTAGGTGCCATCGAGTCGGTATCCGACTCATAACGACCCTCGTAGGGTTTTCAATGGCTGAGTGCTTCGGGATTGCCTTGGGAGTGGATTGCCAGGCCCTTCTCCCATTTTTGTGGTGCTGGGAATTGAACTCAGGACCTCAGAGACTGCAGCACAGCGCTCTACCCACTGAGCTAAATCCCAGCCCCAAAATAACTACTAATAGCTTTATTATGGTTGTTTGATATATGAAAAATAAATAAGTTATAAAATAAAATCAACAACACACATCATTTTCAATAACATAAAATATACCCTGAAAAATATTTATGGATTACACTGCACATTTCTAGTTTACGAACATATGGAATACAATTTATATGAATCACAGAAGACCTAAATAAGTGCTAGATTTACATAATGTGCATAAATTAGAAAATTAAATTTTCCAGTGTCACCATTTATTCACAAATTGATCAATTGTTATAATTAAACGCCTATAAAATCCAGGAGGATTTTGATTGCTGGTAATTATTGACCATATAATTGATTAAACATGAAGTCATAAGAATAATCACAATGATCTTGATTAAAAGTATATTTGAAAAATACTCCCTTGTAGTTGTCAAGACATATTATAAAGCTATAATAACTAAATGGTTGAATTAAGGAAGCATTGTCACAGTTTTGGGACATAGGACATTTAAGTCTTTGGGGGTCCAGAAGTTACATGGAGATTGAGCAAAAGAAATGAATCACACAAAATTCAGTTATAGTTGGCATGTAAGTGGAACTGATGTTTTAACCATAAAACTTGTAGATTGTCATGGGTTTGGGAAATATTTCTTAAAAGGCCTACCACAAAGCTATCACCATATTGAACTATCTTCAACCCAAGAACTAAAATATTCCATCAGGAGAATAAAAAGACAAGCTGCAGAGTTGGGAAATTTAGTATTTTACAACACATAAAATTGAACAGTTGTAAAAAAGCACAACTTTGATTATGTCCCACTCCATTCTCTCTTAAGTTCAATAACGTTGCTCTCAAGGCCTCATAAAATCCAGCATCCATTTTTATTTCCAGATTTATTTTATGTTACACTATCCTTTCCTCTTCTTAAAACTTTCACTAACTCATGCTCCCCTGAATACAAAATGCACCTTTGTACTGTTTATACTTCTTAGTAACTTTTCTTCTTCTTGCTCACAAGGATGCGCTTGCTTTCCATCTTCTTGTCTAAGTACTGTATAGTTCTAATTACTCTTTAAAATAAAAGCCAAGTGCCATCTCTACTGAAAGTGACTATGAGGTGTGAAATTCTTAATTGTCTACACACTGACCTAATTCCCATTAGAGAATGAGCCATTCCTTCTATACATGGTAGATGAAAACCTGCGCTCTTCATCTACTCATTACTCTATAACTTTCTAAAATTAATATTTTTTCTTATACTTTATATTTCCCTCTTTCCTTCCTTCTTTCCTTCCTTCCTTCCTTTGTTTTATTAATCTATTTTATTTTTATTTGTTTATTTTAAGTGTAAATTTCCCAAGAACTGTAAAGAAACATTAACCCTTGCAAAGTTCAGACATTGAGTAAAAAATAGATACATCTCACTGGAGATTTCTGGGAACTGAAAAATAGTTTGTTGTCTGTTGTACAGCTGTACCACCCTGGTGTCTGATCTTGTCAGACCTCAGAAGCTAAGCAGTAGTCAGTAGTAGATTGTCAGAGGGAGAGTTTATTGATACTTAGGTCTATAAAAAAATTGCAAGAGAACTTGGCAAGTCATTGATAATTAATGCATGTTCCTACTATAACTAAGCTACATTCATTGACCAATCAAATTAAACTCCCAATATCCAGCATTTAAGCAAGGAAGAGGTAACCACTCCAGGAGTGAGCGAGTGCCTCCTTGTGTTTGTCTTCTTGATAATCAGATCTCTAATTCTAGTGCTGTTTTTATTTTTCTTGAGAATTCTTGCTTTTGTAGCATGTTTTTCTTGGCCTTAATCACACTGCACAAGAGTCACTGCTAACTTTGCTTAGAAGGTAAGTGTGAGGGCTCAGCTCGGTGTGCTACAGCCCCAAAGGAAGAATTGCCACTGCAGTCCCCTTAAAATCTGGTAGAGTTGCAATGACATAATCCCATGACAATCCTCCTTTTCCATTGCCTACAAAGCCCCAGTTTCAAGAAGTGAGGCCTGCTTCCGAAGGCACGTGTGTTTCTAAAATGTGCTCAGAGTCAAGAGAATCACCATTGGCTCCACTCATTCAACTTATGGAAGGGAGCACGTGGTCCTGTTGACAATGATAAAATTATCACAAATCTCCATAAAATCATATATATTTTTAAAGTCATGCCTATTACCTAAATCTCATTACATAAGGTTGTCATAAGGTGAGAACAACAGAATGTTCTGAAGGAAAGCCCACAGCAGTGGTTACATTTTTAAAATTAAAAATTTTAACTTTGAAAAATAAAATGTTATTCAAAGATGTCTAGTTTAGAGAATTTAAGCTTGGGTAGAAATGTAAGGCAGAAATTTAAAGCTAAGAAGGCATATAGATATCTAAAAGTGATCACCATGAATAGCACTTGGAAAACTGATTTTTAAAATGATTCAGTAGAAATTTAATCTTATCAGGACATACTGTAAGCTTTTCCTTTATCCCCTCTTTAGTTACTTTTCTCCAAAATGGAAGTACTACTAACAGACTAGCACATGGAGGAGGTGGAGGTGCGAAGACATCTGCTTTTCATTGAAGTTCTCACTTTTAGAATTTGAGTTTCTATAATCATAATAAACTAGAAAACCAAGAATATAAATTTTCAGAGGAATTGACTCAATTTTTCATTTTAGTGATAGGAATTTAGACTGGATCATATGTTAATTCCATTATGTAAGCAGAGGGAGGAAATATACAGGAGAAATATACACAGTCTATTTGTGTATAGTATACTATGTATTCATATTTACATATATAGTATATAAATGCATACATACATCTATAATAAAAGATTATATCTTCTTGTAATAACAAAATTAGCTCAAAAACTATAGATGCTACAAGTGAAAATATTTAAAATTAGTTTTTATTATTAATGCTGTTTCCAAATATATTCAGTTGTTAATGGGTGGGTTTTTAATATGACAACATGAGAATATGAAGAAAAATATAGCACTCAGTTTATATGCACTGGATATTTCTTATGAATTAATCTGTGATAAGTTAACTGTAGCATTTCGACTCCCACAATAAGGCATAACTGTGATGTGGATTACCATAATTCAATAAGAATAGTTTCTAGGGTTGGAAGGAAGAACAGTAGAATTTATAACTTGAAAAATGACTTGTCAGTATTGGAACATGATGAACCATGGCTTTGTAGAAACTGGAAAAACAGTTAAACTCTGTAGAAACAAATGAAACACATCATTATTCCATTGTAAAAGTGCTTGTTTAGCACTCATTATCTAATGGTTCCCATGAACAGCTGAAGAAAAACCTATAGGAGGATGTTGGAATATCTTAAATGATCACGTCTTCATCTGCTGCACAAGACGCATGGCCTTCAGATTTAAGTGCACATTTTTATCCTCTTTAAGCTATGTTGTTGTTGTTGTTGTTAGGTGCCGTCGAGTTGGTATCTGACCCATAGCGACCCTCTGTACAACAGGGGAAACACTATTGTCAGTGCTTCTCTGCTTTTCATAGGGTTTTCAATGGCAGATTGATTTTTGGGAGGGGGTTGCCAGGTCCTTCTCCCATCTTTAAGCTATAGGGAATAATAATAACAAGTAATAAAGTGATAATCATTCCTGTATATGGAACACAGTAGAATGAAGTACTTAGTCTAGCCACAAACTTTACAGAATATATTGTAAAAACTATCAAAAATAAAGCAATAATTCATATTTTAATTATTTTTCAAGAAATTTATCATCTGTTTTTCATTTGCTAATGAATTGCTTCTCCCACATGTCTGTCCCTTTGCTGTACTATGGGGGCTTGTGTGTTGCTGTGATGCTGAAAAGTATGCTACTGGTTGATGCTTTTGAATAATGGTGCTGGAGACAAGTATTGAATATACCATGGGCTGCTAAAAGAATCAACAGATTTGTCCTAAAAGAAGTGCAACCAGAGTGCTTCTTGGAAGCAAGGATGCCTAGATTGCATTTTACATATTTTGACCATGTAGTCAAGAGGGACCAATCCCTGGAGAAGGACATCATGTTTGGAAGAGTGGCAGGCCAACAAAAAAAAGGAAAAACCTCAACTAGATGGATTGGCATAGTATCTGCAACACTGGGCTTAAACATAAATAAGATAATGTGCCTGGCACAGAATCAGGGAGTGTTTTGATCTTTAGTACATAGGGTTGCTATGAGTTGGACCTGACTGAATGACACCTAACAACAACAGCAGCAACAATGAATTGCTTTGTTGAACATCTGAAAAATGACCTCATATTTTCCCTATGTCTAATATTTCACAAGGTGGGGACTAGACTGCTAGAACTTTTGATTAATGGTTCTTTGGTGGAGATATCGCACTTACTTCAAGATGTTTAGATCCCTGGGTTTTACTCCTAAAAGCCATTGGCCTGGGTCAGTTATTACAACAAAAGCAAATCAAAACAAACTCCAACACTCTCCTAGACCTTTCCAGCCCTCATTAGGTCAAGAGGTCATTAGACGTCTCAAGGGAAGAAAGGGTGTCTTGGCTTGTATGCCCTTAAACAACAAGTAATAAGTAAAAAGATCTAAAGGAATGCTTGTAAATTATCTTTGTGTCCTCAAACTCAGAGCTTTTATGATCTGTAATTTTCTGTCCATGTCTCAATCATGTTAGTGTAATGCAGGTACAAGCAAAAAATGCACACAGTTAGTATAAATGTTAATGCATGCCCATCTGTCTCCAATTCTGAGGTCAACACCTCCCTATGTTTTAATACTGATCTCCCTATCTATTCTTCTTAAACGTCTGTATAGCTAATCCTTCTCGAATATTGCATATCATACTTCCAAATGAATCAGGTTTGTTTCTCTGTCTCCCTCTCTCTCTTCTCCTATTTCTTCCCTTCCTTTATCCCTTCTTTTCCTCCAAAAAGTGATAGCTGCTGTGTAACAATGACCCCTGCCCTTGAGGGACTCAGAAAACAGACACACACATATCCATGTGCTCATTCCCACAGATATGCACACTCACAGGCATAGATATTTTCAATTTGGGTTGATTGAGATTAAGGCTCCAGATAGAGTGTGTACAAATGAGCTTGGGATAAATGGATGAGTTCATTGCAGAGTATAAAATGGGCCCTGCAGGCTGGAGGCAGCAGCAAGAGACAGAAGAAGAGTTGTGGTGTTGGGGACTGGATCACCAAGGGTCCTCAGAAATGTTAAGATGTTTGTGTTTTCTCTTGGTGCCTGGAAGGCTTTTGACAAATGTTTCCCACTTTTGCCTCATTTTGGTCCTATCTCTGGCCAAAGGGATCACTGTCGGATCCTCTGGTTCTCAATTCCTTGGCGTTGGTGGTCTGCCACACTTGTTTTTCATGTGGTGAGTGTTGTGCCAGTTTGATGTTTACTTAAGTTATTCACCTAAGTGTCCTTTTGTCTCAGCTTGGACATCCTAGAAGCAAAATTGGAGAGGGAGATTTTTGCATAGGCAATTTTTGGAGGGAGTCCTGTTGGATTAATCCTGTGTGAAGGTGAGGAGGAGGAGGTGGGGTGGAGGAAGGGGAGGCTGAGCAGAAGTACAGGCTGCACTGGGGCTGCAAGGCACCACACACCTTCCTTGCTTGAAGGAAGGGGCCTGGGGGTGCACACCACAGGCCCACTTGCTGTTGATGTGGGCACCCCCAAGGGGAGGGCATGACTTCCTAGAGATCTTCAGAAAGAGCGCCCCCTTTTGGCCAAAGCAGTTTTCAGAGAATGCAGCAGTGATCTGGAACCACTCAGCCTCCTTTTAGTTGTCCCCAGGGATTTAGATTCTCCTTGATGCTATTTACTCATTGTCATAATCCTAGTGCACAGATATTAAACTGACCAAAGTCACATCAGTTTAAAATTAGGCAGTAAATGAATATAATGGCTTGCATTTGAAGAATATTTAATACCAAGGAAACTTTATAATAGGTTTGTTTGGTATTATATTATAATTAATATAACAATGATTATATATTATGTATTGCATAAATATTGCATAGAGTTATCTGATTTATATGAAATATTAAATTTAGTATGTCATAGTGGTATAACATATTATATTACTATATATGTACTATATAGACTTATTACATATAGTATATTATATTTAGTATATTTTAAATTAGATAACAAAATATTCAATATTTGTCATATATTACTCCTATGGATTTGCTATATTCTCTCATATTTTGCCCATTACTGTCAGCTTGTTGTGCTGTGGGGGCTTGTGTGTTGCTGTAATGTGGAAAGTTATGTCACCAGTATCTCAGATACCAGCAGGGCCACTCATTGTGAGCAAGTTTTAGCTGAGCTTCCAGACTAAGACAGACTAGGGAGAAGGACTCAGCAGCTCACTCCTGAAACAAGTAGCCATTGAAAAGCCTATGAATAGCAGAGAAGCACTGTCAACTATAGTGCTGGAATATGAGCTCCCCTGGGCCCCCATGCTACAAGGAGTTCAAGAAATGACTGGGGAAGAGTTGCTTCCTCAAAGTAGAGTCGACCTTAATGATGGGAATGGAGTAAAGCCCCTGGGGTCTACTTTTGTTGATGTGGCACAATTCAAAATGAAAAGGAACATAATGACTGCAACATTGGGCTCAAACATAAAAAGATCATGTGCATGGCTCAGTATTGGGAAGTGTTTTGTTCTGTTGCAAATAAGGTTGCAATGAGTTGGATCTGACTCCATGGCAGCCAACAACAATTTTATCCATAAATTTTCATATTATCTTATATGACCCTGTTTAAAGACCCGAAGTCTCTGCTAGTGCCCAATTAGAATCAGACTCCACTTCCTTGTTATTTATAATCATTTCTTCAGTCATTATTTTGACTTTATTTCAGCCCCTTCCTTATGTATTTTCTGCATTTTGGGTGTTCAAATTCTGTCTATACAGTGTGTTAGTGGAATGATCTGGAATAATTTAATTTCACTATGCCTCAGTTCCTGTCTTTAAAGTGGGAAAATAATGGTAAACTCCTTCCAGTCATTTTGAGAAAAGTAAATGGGGTAATGATCATTTAGAAGTGCACCTTGCTATGAGTTATCAGCTAATCCATGGTAGTTATTTTTAGTGCCCTTGATTTATAAATTCCCCCTGGGGACTGAAGAGGCACTTTTTTTTTTCAGAATATTCCTTTATCAGTTCGTTGGAAGACTAAATTTTTCTTGTTTCTCTCTTCATTCCTGGACTCAGAGTATCTACCCTAGTTAGTAACCATCCAGATCCTATTTTTAAAGACATTACTCCATTCCTTCTCTGTGCACTGTCTTGCTAACTATTTCAGCCCTCGCGAATTTGTCTCCTTCCAACTTTGACAGTACGTAGATGATGTTCCACACAATTTAGCACTCAATTACATGCTGTCTTATATTCACATTTGTGTCATGTATTATAATCATCTTTTTAAGTACATTGTTAACTCCTTCAGGGTATTGCATGGAAAGCGATTAAAGTTGTCACAAAGCCTAGCTCAATTTTGAGATTAGCGGAAGCTTCAAGAGAAATTTTGGTGATTCATCTATTCATCAAATGTATTGACCACGTACTAAATGCAATCTGCTTTTGAAGCAGTAGCTTAGCAGGCTGAGTTTAAAGAAGTTTACATGTAAATATCGAAGAAAACATTTGTCACAAAAAACACAAAGGATGTATTTTCAAGAAGCATGATGGGGAATGTAGAGCTAGAGGGTGCACAGGGAGCCTTCGCACATTTCCTCAGGCCTCCACAGATGCTGCACTTGGGTATGGAGTGATGGCCTGCGCCCATACCAGGTGGGGTCTGGGCAGGCTTTAGAAGCCCAAATATCTATACTCCCAGATGTGCAGGGCACCCGTGGTTCTATACTCAGGGTGACAAGCACTCTTTCTTACCAGTGCCATTTTGCAGAACTGTGCTTGTCATACAATAGTGATACAGGTTTTACCTGCATACCTTTCTTCCTGCTATGTAGTAACTAGAAATTGAAAGGGAGTAATGGGTCAGGTTCAGCACAGGCATGGCCAACTCTGCTGATCCTGCACTGGGAAACGATACAACAAAACTGTGATATATATATATATATATATATGTGTGTGTGTGTGTGTGTGTGTGTGTGTGTGTGTGTGTGTGTGTGTGTGTAAAATTTCCTAAAGACCATTAAAAAATGACTGGAGCAGTATATAGACTAGGAGCTGTCATATATCAAGCTAGATTCAGAAGAGAGTGTGGAAGCAGGGACATCATTGTTGCTGTCAGATGGATATTAGCCAAAAGCAGAGAATACCAAAAATATGTATATTTATCTTTAATTGAATATGCAAAGCCATTTGACTGGATCATAACAAATTATGGATAGCATTTCAAAGAATGGGAATACCAGAGCACTTAATTACACTCATGAAGAATCTGTACATGGACCAGGAGGCAGTCATCCCAACAAAACAAGGAAACACCACCTGGTAAATCGGGAGTGAGTGTCAGGGCCATATCTTTTCACTGTTCCTCTTTAATCTCTATATGAGTGAATACCCTGAGAAGCTGGACTTTATAAAGAAGAATGTGGCATCAGGATTGGAGGAAGACTCATTAACAATCTGCATTATGCCGATGACACAACCTTACTTGCTGACACTGGAGAGGATTTGGAACCTTTTCTAATGAAGATTAAAGAACACAGACTTCAATATGGATTATACCTCAACATCAAGGAAACAAAAGTCCTTACAACTGGGTTAGTAAGCAACTTCATGATAAATGAAGAAAAGACTGAGGCTGTCCAAGGTTTTGTTTCACTTGATTATACAATCAACACTCATAGAGGCAGCAGTCAAGAAATCAAAAGACATGTTGTATTGGGAAAAGCTACTGCAAAAGACCTTTTTAAAGTGTTGGGAAATAAAGATGTCACATTGAACAGGAAGGTGTGCCTGAATCATGCCATGGTATTTTCAGTGGCATCAAATGCTTGTGAAAGCTGGATGTTGAATAAAGGAGACAGGAGAAGAATTGATGCTTTGAAACTATTATGTGGGAGACAAATATTATATATTCCATGAGCAGCCAAAAGAACTAACAGATCCATCCTAGACAAAGTGCAGAGGGCTTCTTGGAAGTGAATATACCTAGAGTGCATCTTATGTATTTTGGAAATGTTCTCAGAAGGCACGAACCGCTGGAGAAAGGCATCATGTCTGAGGGAGTGGCAGGTCAACAAAAAAAGGAGGACCCTCAACTAAATGGATTGACAGTGCCTGAAACAATGGGCTTAAAGATAAAAATGATCGTGAGTGTGGCACAGTGTTAAATGATGTTTCATTCTGCTCTACATAGGGTCGCTATAAATCAGACCTGATTCGAAGGCACCTAACATCAACAACAACAACAACAACATATATGTGTGTGTGTGTGTGTGTGTATACATACATATATATATATATATATATATATATATATATATATATATATATATATATATATATATATGGGCTGGGATTTAGCTCAGTTGGTAGAGCGCCGTGCTGTAGTCTCTGAGGTCCTGAGTTCAATTCCCAGCACTGCAAAAATGGGAGAAGGATCTGGCAATCCACTCCCAAAGCAATCCCGAAACAGTCAGCCATTGAAAACCCTATGAGGGTCGCTATGAGTCAGATCTGACTTGACGGCACCTAACAACAACATATATATCCCAGCAGTATATATATATATATATATATATATATATATATATATATATATATATATACATACATACATATATACATACATATATATATATACGTATACGTGTGTGTGTGTGTGTGTGTGTGTATTTCTTAGTGCACATCCAAAGTGAACTTTAATTATGCAAACATTTTCATTCTTAGTACCTGTTTTTTTTATCATGGACACCCTGGGTGGAACTCAAATATTAAAAAATGGAGTCATATGTAATATTTGCTTCACTAGAAACTTCTACCAAAATGGTGTTTCAAACCACTGTCAAAACAAAACAAAACAAAAAACCTTGGTTCCACCTTCCCGCTGTTATTGATAACAATGTAGCTCTCTTGTTAATAGAAGTGCACTTTCGAATGCCACCTCATATTTTTAGGACTAATTACAAAACACTTCATTATAACAAATTGAAATGCATTTCATTAGAGTATATGAAAAAAT
Source organism: Pedetes capensis (assembly GCA_007922755.1). Classification (NCBI taxonomy): domain Eukaryota; kingdom Metazoa; phylum Chordata; class Mammalia; order Rodentia; family Pedetidae; genus Pedetes; species Pedetes capensis. The sequence continues at coordinate 66,369 of VMDO01005671.1, read as the reverse complement.
TGATGCAGGAAGGATTGGTTTGTTGATCTACAAAATTCAATATTGTACTTGATCATGAATTGAGTGGTGCAAGAGAAAGAGGTAACTGAGTTAAAGTTCGACAAATTGGTATTATTAGCTGCATTTCAGCAGTACATATAAAATATGATTATACTTCTTCTTTGTGTGTGTGTGTGATACTGGGTGTTGAACCCAAGGCCTTGCACATGCTGGGCAAGTGCTCTATCACTGAGCTGCTTCCTCTACCCATTTTTGCTTTTTTTCTTGAGACAGGGTCCCCGTAATTTATGCATGCTGTCTCTGGCCTCAAACTTGCGATCCTCTTGCCTCCACCTCCCGGGTTGGTGGGATTACAGGTGTGCACTACCATGCCTAGCAGATATATTTTTCTTAAACACAGAAATATTTGAATTACTGCTTCTTTAAAAATTAAGAATATTTTACTTTAAAAATGTATCTTTTTTTCCAATAAGATTTCTATATGTAGAAGTTTCCTTTAAACATGACTCTAGAATTAAAGAATATTTAGTTTTTATGATTCTAAACCAATGTGACTGAAATTACTTTATAATTTTAAGTATGGGGAAATTATTTAGAATGGACTGGATACATAAATTTTTAACCATAAATATGATTTCATGTTATTTGTGGTTATTGTTGTTAGGAGCCAATGAGTCGCATTGGACTCATAGCAACCCTGTGTACAAGAGAACAAAACACTCCCCAACACCGTGTGTCCTGTCTGGCACTGTCAGTGCTTCTCTGCTATTCATGGGATTTTCAATGGCTGGTTATTTTAAAATTGTTCCAAGAGTAGGCTGCCAGGGCCTTCTCCCATTTCGTGGTGCTGAGGATGGAACTCAAGGTCGCCGAGAGGGCAGAGCAGCACTCTACCAGTTGAGCTAATCCCCAGAAATGTGAATAGCAGAGAAGCACCAACAATAGTGCTGGGCATGGCACCCTGTAGGGGAGTGTTTCGTTCTGTTGTACATAGGCTCACTATGAGTCAGACGGGACTTGATAACACCTAACAACAAATAACAACAACATGTTGCTTTTAGGTCTATAAATGTAGTTTTATTTATGGTTAGCTATAACTAAGGGCAATTACAATTATTATTAATGCCTTAATAATTGTGATAATTAGCAGAGAGTTTTAATGAAATTCAACTTTAGTAAAGAGTCTCCATATGTTTTTTAAATTACTGTTCTTTCAACAACAACACAATATTCTTCATAGAGTAGCCCATGTGAGACGTAGCTCTATGGCAAAGTAATACTTGGGATTTACAGTATTTTACAATTTACTGATACTCATGGTGAAACAAATGTTAAGGTGGAAAGGCTGGGATTTGATACATAAAGGATGTTTGAGAGAAACAGTGGGATTCTAGAAGTTCCTAATGATTTATCTTCACCTGACTTCATTCTAATATTCTTAAAATTCCTTATGCTAGTCATTAATCCCTGACCTATGGTTTTAGCTGCTCTATTGACCCAGTCGCCCATGGGTCTGACAGCTGGTCATACTGTGGGTGCTTATATGTTGCTGTGATGCTAACACCAGATGCTATACCAGTGGTGTCTCAGATACCAGCAGGGCCACCCATGGTGGACAAGTTTCAGCTGAGCTTCCAGACTAATACAGACTAGGGAGAAGGACCTGGCAGCCCACTCCTGAAACAATTAGCCATTGAAACCCCTATGCATAGCAGAGAAACACAGCCAAATACAGTTCCAAAAAATAAGCCCCCCTCCTCCAGGCTGGAAGGCATTCAAGAAATGACTGGGAAAGTGTTACTTCCTCAAAATAGAGCTGACTTTAATGATGGGAATGGAATAAAACCCTTGGGACCTTCTGATGATGTGGCACAACCCCAAATAAGAAGAAACAGTGGGTGCAACATCGGGCTCAAACATAAAAAGATCCTATGCATGATCTAGTGTAGCGTTGCGTTCTGTTGTATGTAGGATTGCTGTGAGTCAGACCTGACTTGACAGCACCCAACAACAGGGATCCAGTAATTTGCACTCAAGGAGTATTAATTGAAGAACATTTACTGCTATGCACATACCTCCAGATTAGCATTGATTTACAATAATTTCAGCCAAAATTTGACTCTTAGCATATTGGACCATAGGCTCCAATAGAGGCTTCCCCTTTTGTTTCTTGCCTCACTAGACCAGAAGTATGACACCTCCCTTCCAAATTACGGGGGTTGTGCTTTAGCAGAGCTCTGTTTCTTTTCAGTGTAAATAATTTTTTTTCTGTTGTGCTTCCCTAGTGATGAACAATCTGCCCTCTTGCCTTCTGCACAGTCTATAGTGTTGGGAAAGATTTTATTTTGTTCCTTGTTCTTATAGTACTGCTTTCCAATTGGAGTCAGGCTTTACCTGTCTTCCCTACAAGGGCATAAGCATGGATTTTCTGGCACTCTCTGTGTAACATCATTAAACATCCTTTCTGGAAACTGTTGATCAATACTTTACTCATTTACCATTTCACATCTTTTGTTAAATTCAGCAGTTAACAACAGCTGGGATGGAGGTCCGTTGGTCCTGAGAGACAGGCTAGGTTTTTTATTGCCAACAGATCTAGTTAGGCAAAGGATGGTTTATTTTTATCAAGCCCTGAAATGCTTTGACATTCTATAAGAGAGCAAAGTGATCTTATTCCTCATTTGCCAATACCACTCAAAATGGGTCTACAGGATATTAAAAACAAAACAAATTAAACAACAACAACAACAACAACAACAAAAATCTCTGGAATGGCTCTGGAATATACTATATTAATGTTATTATTTTTATCATTATTATATCTTTCTATGCTATGAGGGGCTGAACCCAGGTCCTTGCACATACTTTGCAAGTGCTCTACCATGGAGCTGCACTGCCAGCCCTTTTTTAACATTTTTATCTTGAGACAGCTTCCACTAAGTCACACAGGCTGCTTCTGGTCCTGATCTTTCAAACCTCCTGCCTCCACTTCCAGAGTTTCTGGGATTCCATGTGTGCACAGTGGCTCCTGGCTACTACATGAACTTTAAACTTCTTTCCACTTTGCAAGATTTTCCAGAAATTTTGATGCTAGGAAAATTTCAAGAAGTGAACTTATTATAAAGAAGTTCTATAAATAAATTGGTTGGTCAAGGATCTGTTTTCACAGAGAACAACAAGAGTTTAAGAATAGAAGCAATAACAACAAGAAAGTATAAGAAACAACTAAAGAATTAGCAACATAAAATTTGTGCTAGTGGATATTTAAAAATAGTTGATGACCTCAGTTACAAATCATAATAGGTTGTTTAGATTTATATAACTCTCAAAAAGTTTCAGATTATTCTGTGCTGACAAGAGACTTTGACTTCAAATTTTTAAGATAAAAAGATTACAGAATATCAGTAGTATCAGTAGAGATCTATTTTCTCTAATTTTCACAGTTTATTTGTTCAAAATTGAGACATTGTAGATTGGCAATTACATTTGTGAAATGGCAGGGGTTTTTACATGTTACTGTTGTTGTTAGGTGCCTTCCAGTTGAGTTGAACTCATAGCGATGCTATGTACAACAGAAGAAACAATCCTCAACACTGTGCCATGCCCAGCACTATTGTGAAGTGCTTCTCTGCTGTTCATAGGGTTTTCAGTGGCGAGTTGTTTTGGGAGTGGATTGCCAGGTCCTTCTCCCTTGCCTGCAGCAGCTGGTATTCCCAGGCAGTCGCTCATCCAAGGAGTAGCCAGGCCAACCCTGCTTAGGTTCTGAGATCAGGTTCTGAGATCTGCCAGGGTCCTATGGCTGCAGACTACATATTATACAAAATGTAAACAAAAGTCTTAACACCAGAATAAAATATTAACTTGATTTACATTTATTTGATATCTTTGAAATTTTAACTTTGGAAGATTTTAATTTTCCCCCTTTCAACATGATATATCATTTAGAGGAAGTATAATTGTTTTTTATTTATATGACCCAGTATAGTATCCTGTTAGGGTCTCATTAGGACCTGAAAAGAGCATAATTACGTGGTCTTTTTTGGTCCATTTAAGTGCAGAGATTAATTACATAGATATTGGTCTGTTTTTTACTCTAGCTTTTAAAGTCCTTATACTTTTCTATAAACACTGTCCATAACAAATGGCCTGGTACAGTGATGCACACCTGTAATCCCAGTGACTAGGGAGGCAAAGGCAGGAGGATCACAAGTTCAAGGACAGAGGCAGCCTGAGTAACTTAGCAAGACCCTATCTCAAAATAAAAAGAAAAAATGGGCTGGGGTGCAGCTCAGTGGTATGGCCCCTGGGAAGCTTGTGTGAGGCTCTGGGTTCGATTCCCAGTACTACCCAAAAAAGGGGAGGCTACTTTCTATTGCCTCTAGGACTCCTATTGCTGGGTCCCTGCTCTTGATATCTTGTTTTGGGTGTTTATGGCACAGGTATTCATGTCCTGGTTGGCTAATTTTTTATTTGGGCTGATATTTCTTCATAGGCATTGTGGATGGGTTGTAACTCTTCCTAACACAACTCCATCCAATTCATATGCATGAAATCATCACAAAACCATTCCATCCAATAAATGCCCCAAACCCCTCCAGGTTTGAAAGGGGTCCCCTAGCACCATAAATAGGAACTCCTCTATCCTTAGAATCTGATTCCAAGTGGGAATCACCCTCTTATTAAGAGCTTTATTTGGAGACACCTTCATTCCAGGCATGGTGGCCTATGCCTGTAATCCCAGGAACTCTGGAAGCAGAGGCAGGAAGATAGAAGCTTCACGACCAGAGGTAGTTGGTGTAACTTAGAGGGATCTTGTCTGGAAATAAATAATGAAAAGGAGGGTATGGCTCAGTGGTAAAGCACTTGCAAAATACGGGCAAAGTCCTGGTTTCAACCTGTAGTGCTGCCAAAATAAAACAAAAAAAGATGCCTTTGTTTACCTTCCTCAATTCTTCTATTGGTTGGTTCTTACGTCGTTGTTATTGTTAGATGCCTTCAAGTCAGGACCAATTCATAGTAACCCCATGTAGAACCAAGTGAAACACTACCGGACACTGTGCCATGCACTCCATTTTTACATATTTGAGCTCATTGTTGCAGACACTGTTTCTTCTCATTTTAACTCATGCCACATCAGCAACTGGAGATCCCAGGGGCTTTAGTTCATTCCCATCCAGTAAGGTCAGCTCTACTTTCAGGAGACAACTCTTCCTCAGTCATCTCTTGAATGCTTTCCAGCCTGGGGGGCTCATTTTCCAGCATTATATTTGACAGTGCTTCTCTGCTATTCATAGAGTTTTCAATGGCTAGTTATTTTGAGGGTGGGCTGCCAGGTCTTTCTCCCTAGTCTGTCTTAGGCTGGAAGCTCAGCTGAAACCTGTCCACCATGAGTGGCCCTGCTGCTATCTGAAATACTGGTGGCACAGCTTTCAGCATCATAGCAACATGCAAGTCCCCAGAGCATGACAAGCTGACAGACATGTGGGGGATATTGCCTGGAGAAACATTTGTTCCCCATATATGTTTCAATGAATTTAAGCTTCAAAGGAAAGTGCTTGGGGCTAATCCTGCCTCAGTCTTTTTTCCTTAAAGTGTCATGGTCCCATAGAACTTTCTGTGATGATGGATATTTCCTTTATTCATGCTACTCATTACAATAATAACTTGTCATGTATGGCTTTTGAGCACTTGAAATGTGACTAGAGCATTAGAGGAGCTAAATTTTATATATTTCAAATTTGGTTTATGTTTAGTTAATCTAATCTTAAAATTTAACAATTACTCATAAGTTTAATGGCCTTGGTGTTTGGTATCACAGACCGAAACAACATCTATGCCTCATACAAATGATGGATATAAATATTGGGGGAGGATTTCTGTTTATATTCAACCCGCAACATTCAAATCCCAAATGCTAGGGTACTTAGTAGGGGAAGGCTAACTATTCCAGCAATAGCATTGAGGCCTCACAAGTGTACAAAACTAAGTCTGTCCTGATACTGATATATCTGTCTTTACTAACAAACATATGCTAACAAAATAAAAAAATGTAACATTATTGCTGCAAAACTCTTTTCTTGTGTTTTTAAATCATATGTAACTTTGCTTGGTGTTTTTTTCCTTTTCTAAATCAAGAGCAATCAATACAGAATTTGATAAATACACTGTGAAATTTTAGAAAAGACCCTTATTTGGTAGAATAAAGAAAAGGAACAATCATCTTGCTTCAATGTTCAAAACCAAAACATAAACAAATCACAAAAATGATAAAAACAGAAGAAACCCCAAACAAACTTTTGATAGCTCAGTTACAATGTAGAAGTCCTAATCTTTGCCAAATAGCACGATGCATTCTATTTGAAAGTGGGACTGCGTTACTGTGTGAAGCTTAATGATATCTTTGCATTCACAGCTTTTTGGGTACAGTTGAATTAGGCATTTGGGGAAATAATGAGGTAATGTAATCTTCTGTTAAATAGTATCAGTTTTAATGTGATTATTTTGAATGGCATGTCCTTTTTCTATGAGAGCTACCTTTTTTTCTTCTTATATGGAAATATCTCTCCAATTGTTATTTCAGTGAGAACTATGCCCAAGACAAAAAAAAATTCTAGTAGAACTTAAACGTATTTCAAATAATATCCTCTTTTTCCCTATCTATAAAATAAATCATACATAATCAGTTAGTTGTCTGCAGTCATAGTGCTCTGACCTTGGATCTCATCAGACCTCAGAAGCTAAGCAGGGTCTGCCTGGTTAGTCCTTGGATGGGAGACCACCTGGGAATACCAGATGCTGCAGGGAGAAGGACCTGACAGTCCATTCCTGAAACAATCTGCCGTTGAAAACCCTACATGGGACTCTACTTGACACAGTGCCTAACAACAAACAAAATTATTTGGTAGAATGCTTGCTCTGTATACTCTGAGATCCTGGGTTTGATCCCCACCATAGCAAGAATTGAGAGAAGAACTTGGCAGCCCCCACCCCCGAAACAATCAGCCATTGAAAACCCCATGAATAGCAGAGAAGCACGGACAATAGTGCTTGAGTATGACACAGTGTCAGGTAGGGTTTCATTCTGTTGTATATAGAGTTGCTATGAGTAGGGCCCGACTTGATGCCACCTAACCACCACCACAACAGCAATCACTCACACAGCCTTACTCTTCACTCTTCACCAAGAATCCTGGGATTTAGAGATGTCACAGATCAGTTTCCCCAGAGCAGATTCTGAGTCACTGGTTTGAATGCCTGATGTTTATTGGAAGCATCTTCAAGATGGGCATCTGTGGAGCAACAGGGTTGGTTAGAGGGAGATATTGGATGGGAACACAGTCTCAAGAAAGGCCCAGTCACTCTATTAGGGAGCCCTGAACTTGAATTGAGTAGAATTGAACTTGAAAATTATCTTGTTGAGGACGGATATCTGGGCCTTACACCCCTCATTGTTGAGCCATCTGTATGGGATTCCCTGTGAAGAAGGCATAGCCTTGGGCCAGCTGGCTCTTTCTGGCTAAGAGAGAGTAGGAGTGGAGCTCAGTGGATAGCTATCTCAGCGATGTTTCCAGAAGGTGGGGAATAAGTGATTGGAAGCTGGAGGGGAAAATCTACTGATGCACTATGTGTTCCACATTGGGTGAAAGAATATAGAAAGAACTAATATAGATCTTAAAAGGACAAGGGGAACTCGAAGAATAAGGGGCATAACCTGAAAATGACAAATAATGTGGATTCCAGAGTCAAAGTTAAAACCAGTGTGGTCTAATCAGCAGGTCAATATGAAAATAAAATCTATTAAAATGATGCTTATTCTTACAAAGAGTAAGGAAATAAAAGATTATTATAGGGCTTAAACAGACAGAAAAGGCTCTAAATACATACCAGTAGTATGTTTCTTAGTCATAAGCTCTCAAAATACTGAAACTTTGGTTCAAACAGATAGTAGTAGTTATTTTGACTTCAGAATAAAATGGAAACCTCCAGTATGGTAGTGTAAGTTGTAATAAAATAGGAATGTTCCTGAGAAAGATAGTTATTCCAGCTGAACATAAATGTATAATTGGCAAATGCATTCTTGCCTCAAGAAAGCATTCCACCAATTTCTTGCAAGATATGATGCATTCAAAAGGAGTAAATATGACATATTTATAGGTTTATGGTTTTTGGAGGACTGTGCCATTTTATTTAGTTCCCATTATGTAATTAGATAGATTGTCACTGAATATGATTCTGACTTAAAGTATTGAAGTACTTTTCCTGGTATTAGAGTATAACAACTCAAATAATGTGAAGAAAATTTGAAAAGAATACCAGCTGTTAAACTTTTTACTGAAAATAAAATACATATGAAAATCAACTTAGAAAATAACCCTCAAGAACAAAGTAATAACATTACTTGAGAGATAAAATGCTTCAATGACTTTTGTGAATATTCCTTTCTGTGATATGGTGGTTTGTGTCAGTCTTGATTTGCATATTTTTATTGTAAATCTAGAGTTGATTCTATGATAGTGATTGACAGTATGGCTTTATTTCAGTTGAATTGTGCATCTTTCAAAAGATGTTTTGAAGTCTTAAACTAATCTTCTAAATTTTATTATCTCAGAATGTATGACTTTAGAGTTTTGTATGTCAACAATTTAAAATTAAGTAACTAAGGCAAACTCTAATTCAATAAGACTAACATCATTATAAAATGGGAAGATTTGGAGACAAACACACGGATAAGAAGAATATTATGTGAAATCAGAGGGAGAGATCAGGATCTATCAACAAACTAAGAAATACCTGGGGCTACCTTAAGATGGAAGAGCAAAGAATGATTCTTTTCCCAAAACTTGAGAGCAAGGTAGGCTCAGTCAACACTCTGATTTCAGATGTCTAGAATTCTCATCTATCAGAAAATATAATTCTTTGTTTTAGGTTTTCAAGCTGTGGTGTTTTTCTACAGCAGCCTGAACAGATAAATATAGATTTTGATACTAACAAGGGGAGAGGTATTGCTATAACAAACACTTAAAATTTCTTTCATTTGTTTGCTTATTGATTGATTGATTGATTGTAGTACTAGGGATCAAACCCAGGGCCTTGGCATGTGCTGTACCACTGAGCTACAGCCCCAGCCTAAATACTTAAAATTTCAGAAGTGGCATTGAATTCGGTTAGAGGCTAGAAGAGTTTTGAAATTCCTATTAGAAAAGGGTTTTTGTTAGTGGTGTGGTCGAGTTGGGTCCAACTTATAGTGACCTTATGTACAACAGATGAAAAACTCCCCAGCACTGTGGTATGCCCAGCACTATTGTTGTGCTTCTGTGATATTCATAGGGTTTTCACTGGTTGACTGTTTTTTGGGAGTGGGCTTCCAGGTCCTTCTCCCAAGCCTACAGCACCTGGTGTTCCACAGCAGTTTCCCATCCAAGTACTAATTAGGCCCAGCCCTGCTTAGCTCCTGAGATCTGATAGGATCAGAAGCCAGGGTGATACACCTGTAGCTCCAAAATAGATGTGAAGTGGATAAATTGTATGCCTTTTTAAAACATTTTTTGCAATACTTGGGGGTTGAACCCAGGGTCTCCTTATGTATGTTTTGCAAGAGCTGTGTCACTGCAGTGTACTCTCAGACCATTTTTCACTCTTCACTTGGAGTCAGTGTCTCCCTAAGTTACACAGGCTGGACTTGAACTTGTAATCCTCCTGTGCCAGCCTCCAGAGTCGCTGAGATTATAGGCATGAGTCACAGAATCCATCTGTAAAGCTTTCTAAAGGGGTTCATGAAATATTTGAAATTCTTAGTCTACTGTCTAGCCCTTTATTTTGCTAGGAGTTCTGGAAGCAAAAAAACAAAAACAAAAACAAAAAAACCCAATAACACTTCTAAAGCAGATGTTTCAAAAATTCAAAATACTCCACAATAAATAAGATGTTAATAGCGGCATAACAGTAGCTTGTCTTCTCTCCTCTTTCAGTGGCCTTCTTATTAACCTTCCCTTCAACTTATACTAGTGATCATCTTTTTTCCACCAGGTGCATACCATGTGTAAATAAATGGTGACAGACAGGAAATGAGACAGGAGCAGACCTAACTGTCCACAGATAGCTCTAGGAACACAGGTCTTTTATCTCAGACTCGTTCCATTTCTCCCTGCATCATGCAGGGTCTTCATCATTCAGAAGAGTACATTTTAAGGTACCATCTGTGTCTACTGCTTTACAACAACTTCTATTTCCAATGCCATACTTTAATTAATTGAATTCTTATTTCCCCTTGCCATTGTTATACTGATGCAGGTCAAAAAGAAGCACAGCTTTTGAAATTTGTTCTTGAATATCTATCTATCTATCTATCTATCTATCTATCTATCTATCTATCCATCTATCGATCTATTTATTTTCGCCATACTTGGGGGTGAAATCCAGGGCTTTGCACATACTTTGTAAGTGCTCTACCACTGGTATGCACCTCTTCCAGCCTAGTTTTTTCTTTTTTTTTAAGTCAGGGTCATACTAAGTGCTATAGGCTGTCTATGATCTTGAAATTGCAATCCTTCCACCTCAGCCTCCAGAATCTGTGGGAATACAGATATGCACCATGATAACCAGTTCTTCTTGAATATTTATATACACAGGTAAAATTTATGTGTTTTATTTTAAGTGGAATTTATTTATATAACTTCTGATGGATTATTTACATTGACTCCTCAGGTAATAAATGGTTTATGTATATTAAAACAGTTTGTAAATCTTTACCATGCAGTTGTTAGCAGCTCTTTCTGCTACTGTATGTCTTATTGTTAGGAAAACGGTCTTGATAAGAATTATCTCATTCTAGGATTCCACTTGAAGTTATCTAATTCCAACTAAGATGGTGAAAAAGTAAGTCAGAAAAACATCATATTAGATAAAATTGTGTGCTCATCAACCAGGCGTGTTCCTTTGGTACCCTTTATTTTTTCTGCTTCACACTTTTTCTCTATAGATGCATATTGATACAGAGAAAAAACAAAGATACCTACCAGAACCTTCTGGTACTGTCTATATCTCTGATGATGACTCAGTGAATTCCTGACCTATAGTTCTTTATGTTGGTTTGTCTATTTGGATGGCATCTGAATTGGCAATTTGCATTCTATTACAGATCTGCCCCAAAATGTAAAATGACCAACATGAAAGTAATTGTTGACTTCTGAATTTCTGGTATAACTTCTTTTGGGTCATTCAATTTTTAATTCATTCAAGTCAGTCCATAATAAGAAGTTATGGAAGAGACCTGATGAAGCCATCTGTGTGTACTAACGACTTAGTGAGTAAACTTAAGTGTATTTAAAGTGTCCTTCTTTTTAATCCTGCCCTTATTTTTCTAACAGAAAAAAATTTGTCCTTTTTTCATTGCAATGAACTGGTTTTAATTAAATGAATAAATTTTATTGTAATTAGTACATTGAATTAATACTAGAACACTCAGGTGATTATGTACTTTGAATCATAAGGATGCAATTTGCCTGTTATTAAAATAATTAGAAGGACTTCAGTGTTAGAAATAAGGTAACATTTAATTTTAGCTTACTTACATCATTTGGTTAGCAAAGCAAAATGAGAAGATGATCATATGATTTATTCAAAGGTTATGACATGTGGAACCTATGAATTTTTCACTTGACCTTGGTGAGAGAAGCTAGTAAGACATCCTGGGGGACCATTTTTGTTTTCAGTTGCTTATAAAGCTCTGAACTCATGTTTCTCTTTACAAGCTTGTCCCTTTTCTAAAACCATCATCCAAAGTTCTTTTACTTTTTAGAATCATATACAATACCCCAGGTTAAGTTGTCCTTCCTAAGGGACCGTGTCAAATTGAAGAGAAATATTTTTCTAGAAATGGACTCACTCTAGGCTAATGAATAAACATGAGATGGCACATCTTAAAAAAATTGTGGCTCAATCCATCTTTCCAGAGACATTTTCATGTACTCTCTGTCCTCAGCTCATTTTCCACCATCATTTCCTGGTAAAATTCCATGTCTACTCTCACATATTCACCCTCCTATATAGTCATACTTGAGTAGCACTTAATCTAAACTCATTAATTTTACCTTCCTTTTAAAATATTCAAGTGATGTTCTATTCACATGGTAAGTAAATATTGTCTCTACCTAACAGTTCTCTACTTTGAGGAAGGATTCAGCAAATCTCTTAATGTGTCTATTCCCAGGACTCTCTTTCTGAATTCCCACTAGGATCAAGGGTACATAGCAGCAAGGACTTGTGTACCAGTAAGTACCAGCCCTTTTTCTCTAATTCATAGTTGAGGTTTAAGATATGGCTGTTGGAATGTGTCAGTGAGGATTCTCTTCAGTTTACCTAATTGTGTACTTTGTACTTGTGGTGCTTATGATTACTGCATATATTTCTCTCTGCCAGCATGTAGAGTTTTTGTAAGAAAGACATTTTATTCATTTTTAGACTTTTAGTACCCATGAGTGAACCTGTAATTCTTCACAAAGGATAAATGAGTTGATAAAAATTGAATTCAAGCCAGTTTCTGTGAATAGTTTATCTGTCAAGTCAGCCAATTGTCATGAATTATTGAAGCTGATGATGATACATTTGCTGTGTAGATAAAATTAGATTAGGACACAAATAAAAAATCAAGAATTTTTACTTTCAGATATGAATAATTAAACTCTTTCTGACAGCAAGGGTTTTATCTACTTCTGGAGCATTCTGCACTGCTCAGTGTTAGTTGCCTGCAGGCATACCACTGTGGCATCCCGTCCTATCAGATCTCAGAAAGTAAGCCAGGTCGAACCTGGTTAGTACTTGGATGGGAGACTGCCTGGGAACATGAGGTACTGTAGGCTTGGGAGAAGGACCTGGCAACCCTCCCCCCAAAAGCAATCAGCCATTGAAAAGTTTATGAATAGTAGAGCATCACTGACAATAGTGTTTTTCCTGTTGTACATAGGGTCACTATGAGTTGAACACCAACTTGATGGTACCCAACAACAATAGCAACAGGGGTTAGTTACCCTCTATGGCCCTGTAATACTCTGGGATACAGTGATCGTAGATTCTTTGCAGTAGAGTCTAACAAACTATTGAGGAGAATTTTACTCAAGGTAGGATCAGGTGGTCAGTAACATAACCATTCATAAAAAGATAAACTGCATACGAGAAGGAAAACCACTGCTACACCACCTCCACAACACTTTGGTTAATATCTCCAAATTTGATTTCCTTACTTTAGCCGGTTAACATTAAAAGAGTAACTTATACTTAAATCTCCTCTGCACTGGAAAAGAATCATCCCCTGATGTAAATAGAGCTCCCTGCCCATATTGCAAAGGAGAGAGGCTAAGACTGCTAACAAAATAAATTCTGAAACTCAAAGCAAAGATTTTACCACACAATTCAGATGTTTTGTATTCAAACGATTTACCCTCACATTATATTAGATGAAGCCCATTGAGCAGGAGAGGAACACAGTGGATAAAAAGGTAATTATACATGCAATTTTGTGAATCTTTCTTGAGCATCTACTATGTGTGATAATTGGCACACTGTCAATTATAATATAACTGATAACCAAATATGCATTTATGGACCTTTGCCTGTGAATTTGGGAACATTTTGCTCTGATAGGGTATAAAGAGATGGCAAAGAGCCCTCTCTAAACCATAGATCATATAATTAGAGTAAAGCTTTTCTCTAGGCTGAAAAGTAATTGTTGGCAGGTGCACATATCAAACCCAATGCCAAAATGCATAATGTTGAGGAATTATTATTCTAGTTATCACAACTTCCCTCAATAATTCTAGCTGTCAAGTTTTTCTGAGTGATTATACAAAAATAGATAATAACATAGACTTGGGTGGAACTGTGCCTCAGGATAATTGCATTGTCACATTAAACTATTAAAACTACTGAATTATTATTTTCACATCTTCTTGAACACACAAAGAGATAATCCCAGCACAGAACCTAGATGGAGACAGAACATTATTGATATGCACCAAGTTTCTGTCTTATCCTGAGTACTGCTGTAGGTTAAGCTGACACGGTACACACTCTTACAATGGAGAATGTAAATGTAAAAAGGATATAAGTGTTCATAAAATTCAAAAATAGAATAAGTTTCACTTCAAAGTATGAAAAACATATTTGAATTAAGAAAACTTGGAGATCATGTTTACCTTCGAAAATATTTTTTAATCTAAATTCCATTTGTATTGGTCCCCAAGAAATTCTACTTCACTGCATATATAACACCACTTTATAATTCTTTTCAAAGTAACTTCTCACTATTCATTCAAAATAATTATTTTTGGAAATGGCAGAAATATAGGCAGTACTGACAATGTAAAAAGAAAGTTCACTATAGAAAAAGTTTCAATCTTAAACATAATTGGGACCTAAGGATATATAGAAAAATATTACCATAAACAGACAAGCAAATGGAAGAGAAGTCTTTGGTGGGGGGTTGGGGTGTGAGGACGAAGTGCACAAGAAGGTAAGGGGGAACTTATTTGTGTAATGTACAACAAAACGCACATAGGGAAATGTCACAATGAAATGCACATCAGAATGAATCACATTAAGATGTACATTAAAAATTTGCAATAAAAAAGGAAATATAGCTAGTGTACTCTGAGGGCAGAAATTTTTGCTTTTAAAAAGCCTATTGTCTCTTTCTTTCTTTTTAATTTCTTTCTGAAAGTTTTCCAACTGTGATTAATGTGTGTATATGTATGTACGCACACGTGTATGTATGTTTGTACGTGTGTCTATGTGTTTGTATTTGTGCAGTGTGAGTGAAGTTATACAGTAGTGTGATATGTGTGAGAGTTTGACAGAGCATCTTGTGATATAAATATTTATAGAGAACTTGAATAAACATTTTCTTTCTTCACACTCAGAATCCCTCAGGCTAAATTCTCTTGCTTTGTCCTCTGAGATGGATATGTAGATATGAAACTGAGTACTTGGCTCTAAAGTTTGCCACATTGAATGGAAAACAGAAGTTGAGGGAGGAAAAGTGGATTTATTTACAGTTTAGCCAAACCATTGTTGTTGTTGTCAGGTGTCATAAAGTCCAGTCCAACTTAGAGTGAGGCTATGTACAACAGAGCAAAACACTCCTTCATTCTGTGCCAGGCAATCTTATTTATGTTTAAGCCCATTGTCGCAGACACTGTGTCAATCCATCTGTTGTTGTTATTAGGTGCTGTTGAGTTGTGTCCAACTCATAGCGACCCTTATATGGTTTTCAATGTTTGATTGTTTTCGGGATTGCCTTGGGAGTGGATTGCCAGGTCCTTCTTCCATTTTTGCAGTGCTGGGAATCGAACTCGGGACCTCAGAGAGTGCAGAGCGGCACTCTACCAACTGAGCTAAATCCCAACCTGTGTCAATCCATCTAGTGGAGGATTTTCCTCTTTTTCATTGACCTTCCCCTCTCTCAAACATGATGTCCTTCTCCAGGGATTGGTCCTTTCTGACTACATGTCCAAAATAGGTGAGACACAATCTAGTTATCCTTGCTTCTAAGGAGCACTCTGGTTGCACTTCTTCTAGGACAGATCTGTTGATTCTTTTGGCAGTCCATGGTATATTCAATATTCATCTCCAGCACCATAATTCAAAAGTATCAATTCTTCTCCTGTCTCCCTTGTTCAATGTCCAGCTTTCACAATCTTATGATATGACTGAAAAAACCATGGCACTAGTCAGGCGCACCTTTGTCTTCAGTGTGGCATCTTTACTTTTCAACACTTTAAGGTGATCTTTTGCCACAGTTTTTCCCAATGCAATATGTCTTTTGATTTCTTCACTGGTACTTCCACAAGTGTTGATTGCAGAACCAAGTAAAGCAAACTGGTGGGCAACCTCAATCTTTTCTCCATTTATCATGAAGTGCATACTGATAAAGCTGTAAGGATTTTGTTTTGTTGAGGTTGTGGTGCAATTCATACTGAAGGCTATGTTCTTTGATCTTCATCAGTAAATGTTTTAAATCCTCTTCAATTTCAGCAAGCAGAGTTGTGTCATCTGCATAACATAGGTTGTTAATAAGTCTTCCTCCAATCTTGATGGTGCCTTCTTCACAAAGTCCAGCCTCTTGGATTATTCGTTCAGCATAGAAATTGAAGCGATATGGTGAAAGGATACAGTGCTAACTCACACCTTTCTCAACTACTGAGCCTTCTTTGTTTCCAATTTTTACGTTCCAGTCACTAGTACTTATTAGTACATCCTGATTGCATGTTCAATCTATTTTAGACTGCAGAAAGTGGTAGAAATATCCCCGATCCTCATTTGTGGCCTTAGTGGTAGGTGTATAAATTTGAATAACAGTCATATTAACTGCCTTCCTTGTAGGCATATGGATATTATTCTATCACTGACAGCATTGTACTTCAGGATAGATATTGAGATGTCTTTTTTGATGATGAATACATCCTCATTTCTCTTTAATTTGTCATTCCTAGCATAGTAGATCATATGATTATCTGACTCAAAATGACCCATACCAGTCCATTTTAGCTAAGTAATGCCTACAATGTCAATGTTTATGCACTCCATTTCTCTTTTAACAATTTCTAATTTCTAGATTTCAGTTTCTAATTTTCAATTTCAATTTCTAATTTTCCTAGATTCATACATACTATGTACACTCCAATTATTAATGGATGTTTACAGCTGTTTCTCCTCATTTTGAGTCACGCCACATCAAGAAATGGAGGTCCCTGGGGCTTTACTCCATTTCCGTCATTAAGGTAGACTTCTACTTTGAAGAGGCAACTCATTGCCAGTAGCCGTTTGAGTGCCTTCCAACCTGGGGGGCTTATTTCTGACAGTGTTTCTCTGCTATTCATAGGGTTTTCAATGACTAATTGTTTCAAGAGTGGGTTACCATGCCCTCTTCCCTAATCTGTCTTAGTCTGGAAGCTCAACTGAAACCTGTCCACCATAGGTGACCCTGCTGATCTGTAATACTGGTAGCATAACTTTCAGCCTTGTAGCAACATGCAAACACCCATGGTATAGACATGTGGAGGAGCCAAACCATTAGAGAGAAACAATATTTTTCTGAGTTCTCCTTAGCTTATTTTTGGTAGACCCTCATCTTTGATAGGAACAAGAGATGAGGTAAAAACTGAATGAAAACAAGGAATATATAGATTAAGCTGTTACCTAGTATTAGTTTGATCTGGGTGGGCATCCCCTAACTGATGCCACATTTAAGGCTCCCAGAAGAAGCTCTCCTGCTGACTTTTATGCCTCAAGGGTCTGTGTCCATCTTCCGAGAGATTAAATAACAATTATGATGTATATGATCACAGATATTTCAGCTAAATAATAAGATGGGGTTAGGAAGTCACCTATTACAAATCATTACCAAGAAAAGGATCAGTTACTACTCTGATTATAATTGATATGTTACAAATAACCCCCAAACTTAGTGGACTGTGAAACCATGCCATATGCTCAGATTCTACCCTCTGCATCATCCTTTCCTGAAGAAATGACTCATGTTAGCTGTTCCTTCCCTTGCCAGCTGCTTCTTTCTTTGAAAGGTTATAGGGTTTTGTTTGTTTGTTTGTTTATTTTTTAAGTCTCTGTTATTCTCCAGGCTGCTTTGCTTCTGCAAATTTTGATTTTGTTTTACAATATCAGTCTGGGGTCACTTCATTAGACAATACAGATTCACAACTCTTTGAGGCAGGCTCTTTTCTTTTTTCCCAGGAAGCTAGTGTGAGGCAATAGCCTTCATGATCTGACAAGTCCTGTGTTTTAACAAAGTGGGTCTAAAGAGCAAGCCCTCAACACCTTAGAAGCCTGCTGTCTTTTCTGAAAAGGTCTATGGGGTAAGAATTTTAGTGGATTTACAGGAAAACCTTTGGCCACATCTTTACCCTAAGGCCACATTCTCCTGATAGCAACCAGGAATTGCTTTTCGCCTTGAGGTCTTCTCTTTCTTTGAAAGAGAGACTAAAGATGAAATATAGTTTGGTTTTCACACCAAGCAAATTCTGGTTCATTTGTCTTTATAGAAAATTATTCTTGAACACTGGGTAGATCATTCTTAGAATCATCTCTTTCCTTGCATTTTGCCCTAAGCAGCAAGAAGAGATGGCAGCCTCTCCACATGCTACCTGGACTTTCCTTATCCAGATCATTCAGTGACATTTTTGTCAGCTGAGATGACCGCACCAAACCTCCACCCTGATAGAACACCCATTTATCTTCCTCCAGCTTTGATACCACTCTTCTTGAAAACCTACTTGACATCCTCATTAAAGGCTTTTGGGCATCCCCTGATGCTCCTCACGAGGCCTTCAGTCCCTTTTAGCAGTTTTCTCACAGACATTCTTGCTCCATCTACCACTTGGTCCAAGACAATACCATCTGTTTTCAGTTTTGGGGACTAGAACCATTTGAATTTTCTTGTTAGTTTACATGTCAAGTACCAGGGTGACTGATGATAATGGGCTGTTAACCAGAACATCTATGCTGGCCTCCTCCATTTGGCTTTGTCTACACACAACAAAGTGGCTAGAAAATGTGCAGGTTTCCTAGACAGTGATTCAGGATTTCTAGCTGTGCTGTCCCCTACCCCTTCTCCTCCTCCTCCTTCATCTTTTTTGCCTACTTGGTTATTGAACTCAGCACATCACACATACTTTGCATGTGCTCTGCCACTGAGCTGCACCTCCAGTACATGTTATTTTCTATTTTTTATCTTGAGACAGGGTCTTCTAAGTTTTGTAGGCTGCCTCAGGCCTTGAACCTGCAATCCTTCTGCTTCCACCTCCCAAGTTGCTGGGATTACAGGCATGACCCACTGCACCCAGCTAGTTGTCCTACTCCCATTGAGACAGATCAAATGGAACACAACTCTTGCTACGACTCTGGGACAGGAATTAAACACTATTAACATAAACAACAATGTTATGGGCTATTAGAATCATTAATTCTATGTTGAACTTTTATTAAGTCTTTGTTGTAAACACTATTTTAATGCCTTTGTTGACTGATTAATATTGTCAAGAGTGGGGCATTCCCTTATGCCTGGTGACTGTGAGAGAAGAACTGTCAGTCAAGCAGTCCCTTTACTGGCAGCTGGCCAGAATGCCCTCATTGCAGCCTATGTGTTTTGGATACCTTAAAATCCATCTGAGGGCACTCCAGCAGCTGGAAGGGACCACTATAACCATGGTGAAGACATGCTCCAGTCATGACCACTCCATACAGCCTACTCTGGATTTGGAAAGCAGCATTCTAAGTGAGACAAGCCTCAGGGAACTCTAGATCAGGGATTCCCAACCCCCAGGCCACAAAAAGGTATTGGTTTCAATGGCAGATGAACAAGCACAACTTCATCTGTATTTATACAATAAATGTAATGTACTTGTGTAATTCCCAAACCATCCTCCCTCCCTGGACTGTGGAAACATTGTCTTCCATGAAGCCAGTCCCTGAGACCAAAAAGGTTGGGGGCCCCTGCTGTAGATGATTCTGCTTTACATTGCAATTTTCCTCATTCAGGCCAGAGAGAGAGCATTCCCCTGGTGGTGCAGCAGAATGCCTATGATTGGTGCAAACACAGTCTTTGCTTAAAGGGCTGTACTGTGGTTGGTGCAAACACCTTTGTCCTAGCACTCTCCTGGTGATATAACTAGTCTGCTCAGCTTACTTTTGAATCAGCTGCAAAACATCCTCCTGTGCTGCCCCTGGTGTTGCATCCTTTTGCCCATTCAAAGGCTTTTCTTGAGTGGTCTGTTTTGCCTACTGTCAATCTTTATCAATAGTAAAGTGAGCTGAGATGGTAATATAAAGAAGGGATGATGGAAGTGGCAATGGGGTGGTAGCAGCAGCAAAGACAAAAGACATAGTAGTGGCAGCAGCAGGAGCAGTAGCTGTAAGAGGACAGCTGAAGAGTTCCAGAGAGCAACCAGATGGGGAGCAGAGGCAGCAGAAATAACAAACTCTGTGAAGAGCTGAAGATAAGAAACTTTTGGACCTGATCCCTGGAAGAATTTCAGAGGGTTGCCAAGCCTTAGGGGTTGAGGGTCCCAATGCACTAGGCAATACCGGGTGCTTTAGGAGAGGAAAGTCCAAACACCTGAGACCTGTTCAGGAGCAAGAACAAAAATAGACATTGCCTAGTGCTGGAAGCTGAGAATTACAATAGCTGCCAAGTGGTAGGGCTGCTGGTGGCTACAGCCCAGAGCAATAGGCCTCCAACCTGAGTGCCTGGAGCCTAAGCCTTTGATTTGCAAAGCCTGAGGCACTAGCCCCTGGCTCTCAGGACATGGAGCTCAAAGACTCTGGCTCTGCCAGCCCAGGCTCTTGGCCTTGGACAATCAAGGGCCCAGGGATGCCAACATGAAGACAGCTTCTCCTCACACATGCCCAATTTTTGTGCAGGTAGAGCAAAAGAACTCCAACCAGCTGATTGGCAATGTTAGGTTTAAGGAGACAGTGTCATTGCCTCTTATGACTCAGCCTCCAAAGGGACAGCATGGCTTATGCTGTACTCTGTTGCATTTAAAAGTCACAGTCCTGTCCAGAGTCCAGGGACAGCATGGCTTATCCTGTACTCTGTTGCATTTAAAAGTCACAGTCCTGTCCAGAGTCCAAGACTCTCATCCAAGACTTACCTTGGATGAGAAGGTGATAAGATCTCATTGCAGAAGGAAATATGGGGTAAAAAAGAAATACTGCAGATATCTTTGAAACACTAAGTAGCCCAAAGTTATCATGCCGAATATATCGCTCTGATTTGCATCCCTTTCAAATTCATATGTTCAATTCCTGACCCCTAGTACCTCAGAAAGTGACTGGCTTTGGAGAGAGGGCCTTTGAAGAGGTAATAAAATGATCGATTAGGGTAGGCTAATTATGATGAATGTCTTTATAAGAGATTGTATGGATGTACAGAGAGACATTGGGGTTATACACACACAAAGAGAAGACACTGGGAAGGCGTAGTGAGGTGGGGGCCATGCACAAGCAGAAGAGGAGGGGCCCTCAGAAGAAACCAAACCTGACTACAGCTTGATCTTGGGTTTCCTGCCTCCAGATCAGCAGAGAACAAATTTTTGTTGTTGAAGTCAGCCAGTCTGTGGTGTTTTGTTATGGCAGTCCCAGAAAATTACTGTGGATCACTTTCCCCTTTATTTTAGAAAGTTGTAAAAAGCATTCTATTGTCTGAGATAGTTTATTCCCTAATCCAGACATGTAGGATATTTACTGACACAAATATAAATTAGAAACATGGATGGTATAAAAATTGCATAGCTCAGGTCTATCACTAGTAAATCTTTAGTTTGGTAAAATAAAAACAAAAGCTAAACCAAAACCAAATGTGTTTCTGTTGAACTAAACTGGCAGCAATGAAGTGGAAAAGAGGCATCACTCATCCAGTACCATCATACTAGGAGTTTTCAAAACTCTCCCGTGATGTGAAAACCTCACTGGCAGCTAGAGTTATATTACTTGTGTCTTTCTCATATCCTTCCTACCTCTGTCGTGCTTTTGCAAATGGTTTCTGTCTGCTTGTTTTGTGATGAGTTAAGTGACATTTGTCCAGCTCAGATTCTGGGAAAGGTGTATTAGGAAACTTCCTCTAAGGAATTCCCTTTAATCTCTAGCCTGAGATATGGTTTACAACTTTAAACTCTATTTCCAGATTAATTGGTTTATGTAAAAGTATATTTGTCTGCCAGTCTAAATATTATCATTTATTCTTGAAATAAAAAGAAGAAAACCATATGTCTAAATTCTTCTGAAGTTGTTCCTTTTTTAATTGGCCCATCTTGAGCAGCATATGTGTGTATACTCCTTATTAAGTGGGAGCCAGGGAACCTACGATCCCTGCACATATTGGTGTTTCCCAAAGAAGAACCACTTATGTTATGATAATAAATTTCTTTTGGTGTAGGAAGTATTTCTTCTCAGAAAATACATGGCTAGGACTCGGCTTGCTTTAGACTTGATGCCCAATGAATGTGTTCTGAAGAAACATGCAAGTGGTAGAAAATTAGTAATCATTAATCAAGCATCTGGTAAAAAGCCAAATTAAAAAACACACATATACACAAACAATAATCTGACTTAAGAAAATTCCTACACATGTATTTGATATCAAGATCTCTAATGAGGACTATGGCTTTATGAAATCAAATATATGGAAACACAATTTGTAAATTATAAATCAAAGGTATTTTTGTTGTGGTTGGTATGCTTGCCCAAGAAGGTCTGTCAATTAGCTTTAATTTGTATGAATTTCTTTAATTTAAAAGGTCTTAATTAGCATACATTTCCTTAAAAATAGCATCTTGGGTTGCATAATCATGGTTGACTCTCCACACATACTTTTGCCTCATGGCTGCTAAAAAATCTTTTGAAGCATTGAGAATCTTATTTTAAAAAAGCATGAAATGACAACTACCTTGGTAACAAAAGAAGAGTGATACATGCAGACTTTTAAAAATCCATTTATGTGCAAATATTACATGATTCCAGATGTTAATATATAAGCCTGAATGAGTAGAAAGCAACAGATAAGGAGGTTCATCAATTAATAAGACTTGCTTCTAGGTAGCAGGGTTAGGAAAGTGGGATGACCACATTATCTTTGTGTTTTGATTTCTTTGATTATTCTTCACTGAGAATACATATGTGCATTATTATTACAATTAAGAATAATAAACATGCGCTATGTAAAACCTGGTGTTGATACCCACACATACATCTTCAGAACTATCTTTCTCACATCTGTGAAAGGTATATTGTGATGGGTATGGCTTCAGGAGACAGAGTAATGCTGATTTAACACCCTGTGTCTTACTTAACCATGTCACTCTTATATTGACCACACACTCTAGAACTCATCGTGTCTTCCTGTTGGAGGAGTGACTTAGTCTTTTAGACTAGCTTTAACTTGTCTGTGTGTGTGTGTGTGTGTGTGTGTGTGTGTGTGTGTGTAAGTACTCAACAGAATTACACAACTCAAAGATTTAAAAAGTCCTAATAATTCAGGAATGTTTAGGAAATGGCCCGGGATGATTTAAAATAGATCCATACAGGCTGTATGTTAGGTGCTGTGTAGTTGGGTCCAAGTCATGGTGACCTTGTCTACAACAGAAGGAAATGCTTAGCATAGTGCTCGACACTATGTCAGTGCTTCTATGCTATTTATGGTGTTTTTAATGGCTGATTGTTTTGGGAGTGGATTTCTGGGTCCTTCTCTCATTTTTGTGGTGCTGAGTGTCAAATCCCAGTCCTCAGGGAGCACAGAGCAGCACTCCACCAACTGAGCTAAGCCCTAGCCCATAGGCTGTATAATAGTTCAGAACAGTAGCTTAACAGTGGAGGAGCAATGATCCTCCAGGTGCAGGCTGCTGTCCAGTTGGGCTCAGTCACAGCTGACATGTCATAGCCCAGAGCTACCATTTCCAATTCCTTCTCTTCCATCATACTCAAACATTTGGTTGAAGAGTAGAGATCCCTATTATTTAATCAGTGGATGGCATTATACTTAAAGGAAGTAGTGAACATACTACATGGCAGAATAAATATCAAAAATGATTTTAATGGTCTAGTATGATGAGCCAAATCAATAGCATATTTAATATTTAGATAAAGAAGTATGATTTAACAGTAATGTATTAGTGAGGATTTTCTGGAGAAACAGATAATAGGACATAAGTAGATATACAGGAAAACATGTATGATGTCCACTTGTCAAGTGCTTATGGAGGTGGAGAAGTCTCATGATATGGCACATACAAGCTAGAGAACTAGGAAAATAAGTGTCATACTTCATTCAGAACCCAGAGGTCTGAGAACAGTGAACGTGGATATCTGAGAGCAGGAGAAATGTGTGCAAGCTCAAGGAGACGGAGAATTCACCCTTTCTCCACTCTCCTGTCCTGTTCAGATTCTTGATCTATAGGACGATGATCACCTGCACTGGTGAAGGTGGATCGTCCTTACTCATTCTACCAATTCCACTGCTAATCTCTCCCAGAAACATCTTCACAGATGCACACCCAGAAATGATGTTTGACCAGCTACATGGGCATCCTTCAGCCCAGTCCAGCTGACACACAAAATGAACCTTCACAATTAGATATTTTTAAATATTAAAATTTGATCATGTAAAGACATGTCTAGAGAAGATCCATCAGGGGAGTAGGAAACCCCAAACCACCTCATACACATGCGTATCACACTGAGAACTGGAAAATATGTGTACTATTTTGCCCAGGTATCAGAAGCTATGGATTTTAGAACACCTGTTTCATACAAGGCATGGACAAAAATATGATGAAAGTTTAAAGAAACAATTATTACATTAAAAGACACATTGCCATGAATCCACCTCAAAATACTCCCCCTACATTTGAACACATTTATCCCCTTACCCTTGCCACTTTCTGAGCAGTTCTGGAAGTCTTTTGTGAGTAATAACTTTGCTTAACTTAAACATTCACCATATTTTTTATCACACCTCATACAAACTTTATCCTGGTAGGTTGTATTTCACAAGCTTCCAAAGTAGCAGGATGATCTCTAGTCAACATGTTTAAACTCATTGGATGAAAACTTTTTCAATACATACAAGTTATCCTAAAGATAGGGTGCGACTCCCTTGGACAATCTAGTAGAGATTAAAGAGTTCTTGGACAGGATTTAAAACAATGAATTAATTATTACAACACTTTGGGTTGATCATTCTATTTTTAGATTTTTTTAAAAAAGCTTTTATTAGTAATTTTTAAAGTACAACTTGATGGGTCTCAGTATGACATTTCCATACATACATTTTATTATACAGTGCTCACGTTAACTTCCCCCTTACCCTCACATGACCCTCATGATCATTACTCTTAACATTCTTTTTAATCACAATAAAGTCCTATCCAAAGGGTCAATAATATAAATACATAGTGAGAGCACTTCATCATATGATCAATGGTTTCAAGACTGGTCCCTTCTGAATCACCCCAATTTTAAGGTTAGTGTTATATGGAATACTCTCTTTGAAGCACATGCTACTTTTTAACACTTATGCAAAGGTACTTGGACTATTTGGAGAAGCCAACTGCATATCTTTGGAGAATTAGAGATCATTATTCACCACATTTCAACTTCTGAGAACTCACAGATCTAAAACCTGAAACAAGAAGTAAAACCACGTGTTTCTACATTATTTGCTTTATCCTTAATTTTTACTTCCATATAAAATGAAAAAATAGAAAGCAGATGTCAGGGTCATATAAGTCAATTACACTTATTTTACATGGCAATGGAATAAAAATCCTCAAACCTCAGAGAACTGTTCTCCATTCCAAAAGGAGGGGAAAAATGCTTTTAATTGATTGTCACTGTGCCTCCAATGTGAAACAAAGAATTAAAATTCTAAGGCTTTGGAATAAAACTACAAACAGTGTCAAAACGCAACAAAACATTGTCAAAGCAAACCTATGGAGATAGTATTAAGATGTCAAAATTAAAATGATGCCATTGTAAATTACAGTAGCACTTTTTAAAAATGAAACTTGAAGACCTCTATTTATATGAGTGTACACTGCCACTCATTTCAAACTAAGTGTTCACAGCAGATGTGTAGGTGGCGCGATAAATGTTCTAAAGCTCAAGGAATATACATTCCAAAAATAGGGGATTGTTAAGAGTGAGCCACAAAACTTCAGTGGGTTTTGGTTGCTGCTTGAAATCCACTTTATTCTTCATCCTTAAGTGTCTCTTTTTTCTTTTAGTCTAGATACATGTAACTAAAAATTGTAAATGCATTTTCTTTTTTTTTTTTTTGGTGGTACTGGGGATTGAACCCAGGGACTCAGGCCTGCATGCTTTGCAAGTGGTGGACCACTGAGCTGCGTCCCCAGTCCATTTTTTTACTTTTTGAGACAGGGTCTCGCTAAGTTATGCAGACTGCCTCTGGTCTCCTGCCTCCACCTCCTGAGCCGCTGGGATTTACAGGCATGTGCCACCACGCCCAGCCTCTAAATGCATTTTCTTTAATCTTCTCATATCCTTGCACCCAGCTTACAAAATAGTAGGAGATCAGTAGTGAATTGTTTATTAAAGGGATAAATGTGTATGAACTATTTTAAACTTCAAAGCTAATAATAATATGTGTTATTATTCTCAATTTAAAATACTTTGTTAATAGACAATTTAGTAAAACCAGTCCAATTTACAACATTATTATTTTCTCATCATAAATATTTCCAAAGTATTCAACCTAATTTTTGTGATTAAGAGTTATTTGTTCAATGCTTAGGTGTGCCTTAGAAGACTTATGTAGTTCATATTTGCTCAGCAACTTTAAATTACAGGAACTAGGAAAAGCGATAGGGGTAACAGGTCCCAATTATGCCCAAAACTTTAAGACTTGAGAATTATCTTTGATTGAAGGGTCTGCTCTCCAGGTCTACTGAGGAGGGGGTTCCTGACTTCTGGGTACATTGGGGTGGTGGTCCTGCCTCCATGACTTGGTGAGACTTTGCCTCCATGACACTTTTCTGCCAGGCTCTAGGGCAACTTTTCAAATATAGGTAGAGGCAACTCTTCCCCTGTAGCATTTGTAGGCATAGGGCTGTGGCCTGATACACCCTTTCATCACTTACTGCTCATCTATTAAGGCTGAATGTTGAAATTCTGCAGGAAAATTCTGACCAAGGTCAGGGTCAGATTGGACTCTAGGTGAAGAGAAGTAGTCTCCACCTATGGGTGGATAAAATGGTAAAGAATTTGAAGCCATGTCTAATTCATGACAGTTTTCCTGCTTATAAGATTTCTCTGCCTTTGTACCTTCCAGTTGAACATGCAGTCTCAGGACCCCATTCCTCACAGGGTCTGAGTGCAGGTGAGGTCCCGTAGGGATGTGGAGACCTGTGAACAAAATGGCCGGTTTTCTGCCCCCTCACATACCAACCATCCATCAAGGAGACGGACGGTGTCAACACCAGTGGATGGAGGAAATGGAAAGCCATGGGGCAGTTACTTCTTAATAATCGATGCTGCACAAGATTTTGAAATCTACCCAAACACATGTTACCAATTCACCTGCTAAGTGATCAAGGTTCTTTCTTGACTGGTGCCTCCTTTGACTCCCAGAGAATAATTCTCCTCATCTTTTAGATGTATTATGTGAGGTCTTGGATCTGGGATCTGAATCATTCTTCCTATTTTTAAAGGAAATGATACTCAGATTGGGGACCCTGATCCCTCCTTTTATTTTAACTGACTTTCCTTTTTAGACCAAATGTGCCCATCTTTTCAAGACAGAGCTTATATGGGGACTGCACAATTCCTATTTGACCTTTGGTCCAAAAGAGAGGCTATAGGTCTACCTTTAACCTTTCTTAGGTCTTGACAAAGGTTTCAACTTTGTAAATATTTTTCTAGACACAAAAGCCTGGAATGCTGAAGAATATTCAATTTGATCTTTCCTTCTATGTATTTATAACTTTGAGATTCTTGTGCCAGCGTAAGAGACGGAAATGAGAAAAATGACTTAAACCAGGAATCCTTGAGTTGGAATTATTTGCCTCTCAGTATGCACGGGGAATGAACACTAGCTCTTGGTTCATTTTCTCAGCCTGTGCTTTATCACTGACAGTTGGGAACAACCAACTGTCACTTTTAATAGTCTTTCTGGAAAACTGCTAGACAGATCCATAGAAGCATTACGTTAATTTTTATCTTTCTCATAGCCACAAGTGAGTATGTTGTCAACATGAATTGCTTTCCCCATCTTCCAGTGCACCTCTTGTTTCTGCCATTCCCAAATCTATCTGCAATTCTGTCACTGCCGTTCAGAACATGGCTTGAGCCTCATTCCAGAGCCCGGCCCCGGGACATGGCTCAGATGTCACTACCACAGCAACTCAGCCTGGCACTCGCTCATAAGGGAAGGTGAACTGTTGTGAGTATTAGGAACTAATGGGTCCATTACAGTGATTAGTCCTTGTAAAATTATATTACAGTACATCTTGGAGGAATAAAATCTTAAAATGGGAATGAGAGGTCAGAGAAACATCCTGCGTCAGGCTTCCTGAAGCACTGGAGTGCATGGATGAGTAGGAGCTTGGCGGAAAGCATTGGAAGTCCTGCCAGGACTGCAAGGGTCTTGAGGATGAAGATTACGAACCTACATTGGCTTGTCTACTGGTTTAAAGTCTAGAAAATATCTAGATGCTGAGTGAGACTGATTCGAATCCAACCAGAGCTCGGTGCAAACCTGTGACGGAATCTCACCACTGTAACCACGAGAGCCAAATATCTTGCCTTCTGCCTTCCGAATATCATGCAAATTTCTGTTTTGGACAACCCTAAATAAAAATCATGCAGGAAATGGAATTCTTGGACACAAGTCCGCTTAATTGCTTGGACCTAGCACAAATCCATGACCATTACACACTAACATGTATTGCAGTGTTACACCTTGGCCTGCTCAGTTGGCTAACTGGAGTCTAGACTAGAAATTTATACCAAATACAGAGGGAGGCACAAAGTGACATCCTCAAGGCTGATCAACCTGTCATTATTTACAATGGAGCAGAAGTGGAAGCCAGCTCTTTGTCTAAAAGCTACAAATTGACAAGGTAAATGTTGGTGGTTTCAAATTATAAGAAAATATGTAGTCATATTTTTGATAAAATGCAATTTTAATAAACATTTAAATAAACATGAAGTAGTACATGCTACAAAACATCTAAGCAGTGGCATAACACGTTTGTCTTTTCTATGCTATCTCTATTTCTTTTTTTCTGATGCATATATATTACTTTTATACTAGAAATTTCTGAATATCAAAAGAATAACTAACAAGGAATTATAAGTGAATTGAATATTAAACCAGTGAATGATGTACAAAAGATTTTATGGTAATGATAAATATTCCCTGACATAAACTTTTTACCATATTACTTTATAGAACTTGATTATATTAATTCTTGTTGTTTACCCAAAATATGTTGTGAGGATAGTTTTCTCTTTATTTTATTATTTTTATTAGTGTGTATTTACTCTACAAAGTTTGGGGGGCTTATTGTGACATTTCTGTATATACAGAGCTTATACACATCTTGGGATGAAAACTTTCTGTTTTTCTGTTTTAAGAATACATCATATCCCTATATTTATTTGAGTAATGCTTTGTTTTGAGTGAATGTCATACTATATGTTGCTACCATACTTACCTTTGAAAAATAATACATAGATAATCTCTCTTAACATGTTTATACACTTTTGGCACCCTCGGTACATATGTGGGCATATGATGTACTTTGAACATACCCATCCTCTCTCTTATTCTGTGTTACACCTCTTCCTTTCCCTCCTCTATTCCCTTCTATATCCCTACAATTTCCCAATTTAGTTTCAAGTTCTCCTTTTTCCCCCTAGCTTCCACGGATGAGGGAAAACATGATATTTGTCCTTCTGTGTCTGATTTATTTTACTTAACATGATGATTTCCATTTTGATCCATTTTCCTGCAAAAGCTTCTGCGTAGCAAAAGAGACAATCAGCAGAGTGAAGAGAAGGCCTAGAGAATGTATGAAAATCCCTGCCAAATATTTGTTGGATAGCCAATCAATAAATAGGCCACCAAACGGGTAGAGTTTATTTTTTTCAAATGGAGAAATTTAAATGGCTACCAGGTACGGTGGCACATTTCTATTTCTAGGACTCTGGGAGGCTGAGGCAGGGAGATGTTGAGTTTGAGGCTAGAGGGAGCCTGCACAACTTAACAAGACTCAATCTCAAAATAAAAATAATAAAAAATGGACTGGGGTGCAATCTACTGGTACAACACTTGCAAAGTATGTCAAAGATCTGGAATCAGCCTTCAAGAACTGCAAAAGAAAAAAAAAAGGAAAGAAAGAAACACAGAAAGAAATGAAATGAAAAGAAAAAAAATACAAGTAGCTCATGCATATCTGAATAAATGCTCAAAATCCTTAGTCATCAGGGAAATAAACATGAAAGCTACATTGGAGATTCCAGCTCACCCCAGTCAGAATGGCCAGCACCAAGAAAGCAACCACCAAGTGCGGATGAGGATGTGGGAATGTACATTAGACCAGGCATTGTGGAAATCAGTATGCAGGTTCCACAAGAGTCTGAAAATAGAGTTTCCATCCAATCAAGCCATACCACTTCAGAGTATATAACCAAAGGAACCAAAGGCCACTTTCTACAGGGATACCTGCAGACCCATGTTTACCGTAGCACTATTCATGGCCGACAAATTAGGGAACCAGCCTAGATCCCCATCAAAGCATGAATGGATAAAGAAAGAAAATGTGGTCTACATACACAATGGCCCTCATGATCCTGTCAGCTTGTTGTGCTGTGGGGACTTGCATGTAGCTGTGATGCTGAAAGCTATGCCACCAGTATTTCAGACACCGGCAGGGCCACCTATTTTGGACAGGTTTCAGCTGAGCTTCTAGACTAAAACAGACTTAGGAGAAGGACTTGGTAGCCCACTCCTAAACCAATTAGCCACTGAAAACCCTATGAAGAGCAGAGAAACACTGTCAAATATAGTGCCAGCCAATGAGCACCCCCCAGGTTAGAAGGCATTCAGAAGAGGACTGGGGGAAAGTTGTCTCCTCACAAAAAGTTGACCTTAATGGAATAAAGCCCTTGGGACCTCCATTTGCTGATGTTGCACAACTCAAAATGAGAAGAAACACAGTGACTGCAACAATCGGCTCAAACATAATAAAAGATCATGTGTATGGCACAGTGTCAGGTAATGTTTCATTCTCTGGTACATAGAGTCACTATGAGTCAGACCTGGTGTTATGATACCTAACAACAGCAACTTTGTACGAGTCTAAACACAGTATCATTCCATAGAGAATGTTTCTGACAAGATAAAGAGTTTATTTATTATTTCAAAGAGTCAAATGGAGAAATTTAAACAGTTACATATAGCTTTATAGAGACTTATGAACATGTAAAATATATATTTTATAATTATTAGTTGAAAATCCAGGTCAGAGAAGACCACTGGCAGCCTGATATTGTAATAATACACAAAATAAAGACAAGTGAGAATTGAGCATCTGTAGATATAATTCCATTCTAGACCATTTGCCTAATGCATTTTTGATGTTATTAAGACAACAGATTGTAGATAGACTTAGCCCCATTGTCATTATATAATGTAGCATGGCATGCTGTGTGAATGATAGAAGCTACAGTTTCATAAGCTAGGTTTTAAGAGACATAGCTCACGTTAAAAAATAATACAAAATCAAAATCAGATACTTATCAAAAGGGCATTTTAGTTTCCAGAAACTACAGCTGTTAACAAAATATATTGATTTCCTCTCAGATCAATATAGTGTAATTATTAATATAAAAATTATGTTTTGCTCATTTCTTGAAGGAGCTAGATTCACTGAAGCTTTCTACTTTAGCTTCATTTTTAAGGCTTAATTTTTTAGAGCAGTTTGAGGTTCACAGAAGAGCTAAAGTACAACAGAATAGTTAAAGTACAGAGAGTTTCCATAAGCCCTTCCTAGACACACACACACACACACACACACACACACACACACACACACCCTCCCCATCAATATCTCTCACCTGAGTGGTGCATTCGTTATAATCAATGAACCAACATTAACACATCATTATCACCCAAAGTCCATGGTTTATATTAGGAATGGGCCTCTGTGTTTGCACATTCTGTGGATTTGGCCAACCTATAATGAAATTCATCCATAGTTATTATACAGAGTGTTTTCATTGCCCACAAAATCCTCTGTGCTCTGCCTAATTATGTCTCCTTCCCTTCTAACACTTGAGGGTGTTTTGTTTTGTTTTGTTTTGTTTTTGTACTGCAGGGCTGAACTCAGAGGTTCATGTATACTTTGCACAGCCTGTACTACTGAGATCCCAGACACTTTTTAAATTTTTTGTCCTGAGGCCAGGTCTTAGTAAGTTATGCAGTCTGTTTCTGGCCTCAAACTTGTAATCCTCCTGCCTCAGCCTCCTGAGTCCCTGGGATGACAGGCCTGTACCACTGTGCCCAGCATGACTTGTGTTCCTTTTGTAACCTGTATCCTGAAACGATGTTTAATAGTTTATTAGTTCTGGGATTTTTTTTCACAATTCTTTGGGACTTTCTACTTTTGTGAAACTATCATCTGTGAACAAAGATAATTTTATTTCTCTGTACAGAGAGGCCAAACAAAACAAATAGAAGTTTAGTAGATGTCTTGCAACAGGATAAAATAATATAGCTAATTTCACAACTAGTTTGATCTTTAACTGCCCACATGGGTATGAAAAGATGGCCTCCAGGGGTGGAAATGGAAGGAGAAATAAAAACAGAGATTAGAGAATAAATTCTACTTAGTCATGATGTATATGTATTTTATATTAATATTAAATTTAGTATCTTATACTCATTTAATAATACTATGCTGGGGACTTTTGCATTTATGTTCATGAAAGATATTTGTCTGAAATTTTCTTTTCTTCTAATTGTTTTGCCTGGTTTTGATGTTAGGGCAGTGCTGGCCTTGAAGAAGGAGTTAGAATATATTTCTTTTGCACCTGTTTTCTAAAAGAGATTACAGAAAAGTGGTATACATTTCTTCTTAAAATCGTTGATACAATTTACCAGTGAAGCTTTATAGGCCAGAAGTTTTATGTTTTGTTGTTGTTAGGTGCCATCGAGTCGGTATCCGACTCATAGCAACCCTCTGTACAACAGGGGAAACACTATTGTCAGTGCTCCTCTGCTGTTCATAGGGTTTTCAATGGCAGATTGATTTTTTGGGGGAGGGGGTTGCCAGGTCCTTCTCCCAAGCCTACAGCTTCTGGTGTTCCGAGGCGGTCTCCCATCCAGGTACTAACCAGGACCGACCTTGCTTAGCTTCAGAGATCTGACGGGATCAGATGCCATTAATTATTATTTTGATTTTGATAGATAATGGCCTATTCTGATTATGTGTTTTGTGAAGTGTGTAAGAATATATCTTTTGAGCAATTAGACGATTTCATCTAAGTTATCAAATTTGTGTATGTAGACTTGATGATAATATCCCTCATGATACATTTAATATCTGTTGTCATAGTATGTTGGTAAATCTTTCATTTCTGATATTAGTAATTTGTATCTTTTCTCTCATGTTAAACTGGGTAGAGATTAATTTTCTTAAAGGAATATTTTTGGTTTTGTTGATTTTCTTAGAATTCAATTTCATTTATTTCTTCCCTGATTTCTATTATTTCTTTTCTTTTTGCTTGTTTGGATTTAATTTGGTTTTCTTTTTCCATTTTTATAAGCCAGAAGTTTATATTATTGATTTTAAATGATCACAGCAACTTAGGATAATTTATTGTTATGCTTATTTTTCAGGTAGATTTCATGTTGACAGCAACAAGTCTTTTTTATTGAATTTCTGTAGCTTGAATATGTTATGTCTAAGTGTAGTTTTTTTTAGTGTTTATCCTGTGTGGTGTTCTTTATTCCTCTTGGTTCTTTGGTTTGTTGTCTGAAATTTTCTTTAACAAGGCTATTGTTGTTAGGTGCGGGCGAGTGTGTCCATCTCATAGAGACCCTATGTACAACAGAGGGAAACACTACCCAACACTGTGCCATGCATGATGTTTTTATATTGGAACCCATTTTTGCAGACACTGTGTTTCTTCTCATCATGAGTAATGTAATGCTAGCAAATGGAGGTCCCAAGAGTTTTACACCATTCCCATCATTAAGGTCAACTTTACTTTGAGGAGGCCTCTCTTCCCCAGTCATCTTTTGAACGCCTTTCAACCTGAGGAGCTCATTTTCCAGCACTATATTTGACAGTGGGGCTGGGATTTAGCTCAGTTGGTAGAGCGCCACTCTGCAGTCTCTGACACCCTAAGTTTGATTCCCAGCACTCAAAAATGAGAGAAGGATGTGGCAATCCACTCTCAACACAATCCCGAAACAATCAGCCATTGAAAACCCTATGAGGGTCGCTATGAGTCGGACAGGACTTGAAGGCACCTAACAACAACACATTTGACAGTGTTTCTTTGCTATTTATAGAGTTTTCAATGGTTCACTGTTTTGGGAGTGGGCTGCCAGGCCCTTCTCCCAAGTGTTAGTCTAGAAGCTCAGCTGAAACCTGTCCACAATAGGTGGCCCTGCTGGTATCTGGCACAATTTTCAGCATCACAACAACACACAAGCCCCCACAGCAATGCACAAGCCCCCACAAGCTGACAGGCACATGGGGATGTAAGTCTCTATATCCATCTGTCTGTTCAGTTTTGGGGGCAGCCATTTGCAGTGTGACTTCACTCCTCTGACAGATAAAAGAAGAGGTGTTAATTTTTAGTTTCTTTCATATTTTTCTTCTTGTGAACATGGATTGATTTCCAAGTATCTTGTATACTGGAAGGAAACTTGCAGGTCTTCTTTTCTCTTCTTTTCTCTTTTCTTTTCTTTTCTTTCTTTCTTCTTTTTTTATAAATGAGTATCAAATTTCTAAGATAATGGAAAGTATGACAAACATCTTTGATTACCATGTGGGTGACACAGGAAGTTTTGAACGAGGTATTAGAATGAGACTCAGGAATTATGATTCTATCTGTAAATTTCTATAAAATCAATGCTTATTCATTCAAAATCCTAGTTTCCTCATCTTTCAAATCATTACAAGGCTTATTTGAGCAATGATTTGAGATGACGTAGGAAAACTAGAAAGCATCAATAAAAACTGTGATAGTTGCAACACCAGGAAGCAAACTACAGATAAAATAAATAGAAACTTTTGTGATTTCTCAAATAACACACATTTGGAATGACTAGTGACCTCTCTTGCAAGGGCAATGTTAAGAGGATTTGGTTTGGGCTATAGGCGAATACTTCACTAACAGAGACTCAAGCCACATGGTTATTGATGATCTACTCAATAAGCTCGATGTTTATACACAAACCATTTTTCTCTCAGGACCTTAGTGCATCCAGGTTTATTATTCCCTTGCAGAAAATCTACCTGTACTGTTGGTCTAGGGGCTCTGTGATGACTCAGAGTCTAGATCATTCCCATCTTGTTTCAGAATTTTTGTGGCTTTTGTTTGTGTTTTCTTTTTGGTTTATTACAGTACTGGGGATTGAACCCAGGGCCACACGTGTGGTAGACAAGTGCTCTACCTCTGAGCCATACTCTCTGTCCCTTTTTACTTTTCATTTGTTTGAGACAGGGTTTTGTTCAGTTACGCAGGCTGCCTCTGCACTGAAATTTGCGATCCTCCTGCCTCAGCCTCCCGAGTCACTGCAGTTATAGGCATTCCCCACTGCAGCTGGCTTCAGAAATCTTAAAAGACAACTTTAGGACATGTTATCACCATGGAAGGAGGGCCAGATTGTTTGCATTGGATGTAACTGAGTTTAGCTTCAGAATAACACTCATCCCTTCTGTTCTAAGACCACCTCAAACACATGACTTTCTCTAATTACACAGACTGGGAATTTTAGTGAACATAAATACTTCTGACACTCATTAAATCTCCAAGATCAATACATAGGGAGAAAACAAGAGCTCAATGAATCGACAAATGCAGCATGATTTATTCCCTTTGGGGTAAAGATATTACAAATTCATGAAGTGAAAAGAGGAGTGTGAGATCATCTATAAAAACTTGATTTATGTTGACAACAATAGTACCAACCCTGATGATGAGGATGATAACAATAAGGATAATAGTGATGAGGATGACAGTCTATCATGGTATGGATGCTGATGATGCAGGTATTGATGGTCATAATAATGAAGGTCATGGTCTTTTGATGAGGAGGAGAGTAATGATGATAATCATCATGGTTAGTAAGAAGGAGTATGCAAGTTATTCTTTAGGTTCAGATTAAATCCAGATGTGGAATTCAAGACAAAGCTGGAGAACAGAAGAAAAAAGAAAAATGCACCATGTCCTGACAGGATGTAATGAAGGATAGTTATTGACAGTGTTCGTTTTGCTTCATGTTATGGTTTAATATCTTGGAGGATGCCCACTGTGAGAAACTTGCTGGGAAAAGAACTCAGTCTAGGGTAAAATTATCTTCTGTACAATTACCGTAATTACCGTGGTTAGGATGCTGCTCCATACTGTTATAGTCATGAAGTAACTTCAAGCCATAGTGAGCATTTTATAAAAGTCACAAAGAGATCATAAATCTTGGTATCTCCTGAGAAAAATATACAGGTCTCAAAGGAGAACAGTATGGGAGACAGAGAAAGATGTGAAACTATGAGCTTGGTCATAGTGTGGAGAAAATATATAGCCTCAAGTGTGTCCATATTCTTTGGTTGTGGCTTTCCCCTTCAGAGGCTAGGGCACCTTTTTCATTAACATGCTGCAGGTGCTTCATGGTTGACTTTTACGTTATTGCTCTAGCTATTACTATGTATGCATTATTTATGTGGTTGGCTATCATGGAAAAAAGGTGAGCAATTTACTTGTCAAAACATATTAGAATGCATGACTTTAAATCAGAGTCATCGGGGTTGGTAAAAAGCTGTAATAAATGCACTTTGGCTAATATGTTAGTATTGTGCACTTTGAGATGGTCACTGCATTCACTGAGAAACCTATAATCATCTCTGAGACTCTTTGAATAGAATAGTACTCCAAATTATTTACACTATGATTTTAACTGCATAATAGGAAACTCCATTATTATAATTGTTCTCTCCATAGGTAGGTTTTAACATTAGAAAAAGCAAGTGAGTGCAAATTAAATTCTTAATGATAGAAGTCTTGGAATTAATTGTATTTTTTATGTCTTAAGCAATATTTGAAGTATTTATAAAATAGAACTATGTCATAGAGTTGTGTGTTTCCTGTGCTTTTTCTAGCTAATTAAATGTAATATTTAACTTGTTTCTCGATTTTCTTACTACTACACTAGTCCCATGTTGTAACATAGCAAAGGCTTAAGTAAAAGTCAACCACCTTGTCATTTCTCTGTTAAGAGTTGGTAAGACCAACTTTAGGCTGGGTATGGTACCACATGCCTGTAATCCCAGCACACTCCTGCCCATACCCTGAGGCAAGAAAATGGCAAATCTGAAGGCAGCCTGAGCTACATTATGAGACCTGGTCTCAAAAAAGCCAAATCATAACAAAACAAAACATTTCTATGATGACTGCTCAAAAGAAAGAGGTCTAATCAGAGCAATGGTTTAAAAGATATATTTTTTTCTTCAGAATTATTTAGTTACAAAGAAGTGGTTGAAATAGACCTAAAAAGGTCGGCATTATAGGAGAATATTATGTTGTGCCAGGAGAATAATTAGTTCATGCCCAGTCTGAACTTCTCTGATGGTAACCAAAAAAGTTTACAACAGCTCAAGAACCTAACAGGTATCCAGAGAATTTGAGTCCATGACTTCTTAGAGTGGAAGAAGCCAGTGATTGTACTCTATATGGACAACCTGGCATTTACATTAGTATCACAGCACAGAGCTTGAATTCTTTTTACGTAATGTCGCCCATACTCACTTCTTTCCTGTGAGATATAAATGACTGATCCATAAACTGGAGGTATTACTAATCTCATTTCTTCATGTTAGAAAACATTAGTAAAATAAAGCCCAAGGTAGTTAAATCATACTGTCCAAGGCTTTCCAGATAGAAGAGTCTAGACCTGTTTTGTGCTCTAATTTTCAAAGAAACCATACAATCCTCAAAGACAAAGAATTAGGAAAAAATACTTTTAGCACACCATTCTGAGATGTCATCTTTTAGCATTATTCATCCAGGTTACCATGTTTTCCCAAGGGGGGTTCTAGGACCAGAGATTGGCCAAGAAGATTTGGCCTCTTCAGGAACTGAGATTGAGTCCAACAGCAGGTCTGAGTATCTTGGTAACAGGAGCAATTAAAACAGAGCCTGGAACTGATCTGAGAAACCAGAGTGCCTGGCAATCAGATGTCCTGGAAATATGTGATGATGGAAGTTGTCCTAGCTCCATGAATTGCTGTCTTGTTACTGGTTGCCTCAGCAGAAAGAGGAGATAATTTAATCCCTAGGAGAGAGAGTCTGTAGCTATAGCCCCCTGGCATCTGATCCTGCCTATTCTCAGAAGCTAAGCATGGTGAGCCTGGTTAGTCCTTGGATGGGAGAACACCTGGGTATACCAGTGCTGCAGGCTAAGGAGAAGGACCTGGAAATCCACTCCTGGAAGAATCTGCCACTGAAAAAATCTATGAATAGCAGAGAAGTACTGACAATAGCACCAGGCATGGCACAGAGTTGGGGAGTATTTGGTTCTATTGTACATAGGGTAACTATGAGTTGGACCCAGCATCAATAATGGGAGAAAGATGCCCAAGTTAGAAAAAGCCAGGGAGCAAAATTTTATTTGTTTTGATTTCCTAAACTCTCTGTACAGAGAGGCCAAACAAAACAAATAGAAGTTTAGTAGATGTCTTGCAACAGGGTAAAATAATATAGCTAATTTCACAACTAGTTTTATCTTTAACTGCCCACTTGGGTATGAATAGATGGCCTCCAGGGATGGAAATGGAAGGAGAAACAAAAACAGAGATTAGAGAATATTCAGATGGAATTGTAGCCAAACTGAAGCCGAAGAATAAAAAGTGCCCTGAGATGGATACTGTAATTATCACTAAGCAACAGATACCATAGGTCTTTGCATCTTGCCTTTTGAGAGCGGGAGCACTTCTAAATTACTATGCTCATTCTGTCATGTGAGGTGGAAGCACCACAACAGCATTGTTATTGTAGGAAGTTTAAATGAGACATGCCGAGCAGCGAAAGGAGATGCTGCTCATTGTGTATCTATTGCCGTTCGGCTCCAAATGTGCCATG
The DNA here is from genome assembly GCA_007922755.1 of Pedetes capensis. Classification (NCBI taxonomy): domain Eukaryota; kingdom Metazoa; phylum Chordata; class Mammalia; order Rodentia; family Pedetidae; genus Pedetes; species Pedetes capensis. Next base: position 27,477 of record VMDO01005671.1, on the reverse strand, counting down.
TGCTTCCTCTTCGGTGATGAGGATGTGGGATCAGCAATGGTTTTTACTTCCCAGGTCACATTGTCTTAGAGAGCCCTGTTGGGTGCAGCCCAAGGAAGAAGTCAATTTTATTCATTCTTTCTACTTCTCCAAGGACTTCCAACCCCAGACTTATAAATTGGTCCTTGTAGCAAGGAGACAAATGAGGAGGACCCACTTCTCCCTGGGGTGCTAGAAGTTTTAAAATTAATAAATGTTAGTGGGGTACAGAGTGATAAGTCTTTTTCTCTATCCATTATGCAAACATTTGAATCACTGTTACACATTTATGAACTTATATACTTGATAGGATTGTTTAAAGAAGAGAAGGAAAGAAGAAAAAAGTAGGAATTTTAACTAATATGTAATAAAAATCACATGCAATCATGGGTAATAGTCTCATCCGATGTTTAGCATTGTTAGCCATGCTGTTAAACACCATCAAAACCTATTAAAACTGCCAGGCACGGTGGCTCATGCCTGTAATACCAGTGACTCTGGAGGCTGAAGCAGGACGATCACAAGTTCGAGGCCAAAGGCAGCCTGTGTAACTTAGTGAGACCCTATCTCAAGAAAAAGGAGTGAAGAATGGGCTGGGGTACAGCAGAGTGGTAGAGCACTTGCAAAGCTTATGGGAGGCCATGGGCTCAACCCCATAGTACTGGGGAAAAAATCTGTTGAGATTACTATTAATGTTAGCATATTCTTTTTTTTCCGGTTAGCACTTGTCCTGATGCTTATTCTCCTGTAAACAAACAAAGATGTTGAGGAATGAGGTGATTTGACTCTTCATTGGCAGCTGTTGAACTCCCCTTGCTACCTGGCTACCTTGAGCAAAAAGACTGCCAGCCGAGAAGCCTGTCAAACAGCTCTCACCCCAGTGATGGCTACACTGAAGCTACAGAACAATCACAGCAGTTTGCTCTGATTCCTGAAGGGGTAGCCCTAGTAACAACTGTTTCAAAACGTTTGTGCCAGGGTTCTTGCTGTCACAAACCTCCATGACTCTAGGTGACTCTGTGCCCGACTTAGGCTAGAGAGGGAGTAATTCCTCTGGTGGCCCAGCAAAGGAACTAGTGTGATTTGTGCAAAAGACACTGGGTTGAGATTGGTGAAAATCCAAACCTTCCTTTGCATGAGGGGTTTGCTGGGATAGGTGCAAACACCCCTTCGCTGGCTGTGAAGGAAAGTTGTTTGGCTTATGCCCCCAAGCTGTCCCCTCTGGGGTTGTAACATTAGGTCCTCTCCAGTGGGAGCATTCTGAGCTGGTAATGCAAAGAAAAATGCAGCAAAGACAGCAGAGCAGCCATGGCAGCAGAGAGAGCAGAGTGGCAATGATAGCAGGGGAGCCAGCATGCTGAGCTGCAGAAGCAACAGGGGTTCAAGCCCAGTGGCCCACAACAGCTGAAGCAGCAGCAGCAGCAGCAGCAGAAGGGCAGTGGTAGTTGCCTGTTACATGGTGGCATGGTGACAGTGGCCATAGCAACAACAAGCAGCTGAACACACTGAGAGTTGAGCAGGGTAGGGAAAAAAAAGGATGATAGTAGGACAGAGAAAGCAAGAGAGAGCTGAAGGCTGAAGAAAAGTTGTTGCTGTCCAGTCATGTCCGACTCGTAGCGACCCTCATAGGATTTTCAATGGCTGATTGTTTCCGGATTACCTCAGGAGTGGATTGTCACATCCTTCTCCCATTTTTGTGGTGCTAGGAATCGAACTCAGGACCTCAGAGACTGCAGAGTGGCGCTCTACCAACTGAGCTAAATCCCAGCCCTTCTGAAGAAAGGTGGAAGGCTTCAAAGAGCCAGGGAAGAGAAATCGTAGGTCTTGGTCTCTGGAAAAGTTCCAGAGAGGAATCAAGTTTTTACGACCAAGTTTCTCAGAAACCACAGGCCCAGGAGCTATAACGCTGGCCACTGTCAAGAGCTGAGGAATCCCAACACCTAGGCTGCCTGGAAACCGCAATACCAGCTATTGTCAGGGGCTTAGGAATCCTGATCTCCTTGGCCCATTTAAGAGCTAGAACACTTATAGAGTCCAGGTCAGTAGCAACATGTCTAAGTGGCATGTAAATGCTGACTCAGGTAGTTTTACAGAGAGGAAGCATCATGCATGAAGGAGAGGGAGAATCTCTCAGAATCTTGGTTCAACTAAAGGCAAGGTGAAAAGATGAAACTATCATAGCGTTTGCAGGAGACAGGGCCAGTGTCTGGAAATCAGGAAGGTAAATGGTCAAATGCTTCATGGCCCTGATTTCCACCTGTTTGATATAGGCAACAAGAAAGTGATGGGCATGCATCATGAACAGGGTCTGACCTGAGCCATTAAACAGGTGCAAGCTCACATGGAACATTAAGTGTCCCCAAGGCATCTGAGCATCATGGACAGAGTAATCTCTTATCCTCTCTTCCTCAACTGCAAAAAAAGGAGGGGAGTTATAGAGGTAAGTATCAATAAGGTGGAATTAAATATGTAGCATCTACTGCCCAGGGTCCTCATGTGACAGGTATATTTCTTGGTCTCTTCTACCATAAATTAGGCACAGAGACAAAGGAACAGCAACTTCAAGCTTAATGGCTTAGCTTCTGCTGATTCCTTTTGGACTTTGTATTTTTATGTCACATACATATTGTTTTGTGAAAATCAACAAAGGAGCTATTTATTTTTTATGTTATTTCCCCTCTCACTCTGAAAGATATTGTATGAGTATTTACTTATTATGAACAGTAATACACAAAATAAGATAATCTTTCCCAAATTTCCCATGGTAGAAAGTTGCCTTGGCAACTTCAATGAAAAAGAATTTGCTACATGTTTGACCTCTAATCTTTCACTTTCAGAAATAATGAAGGATTCTATACAAAGCCTCTGTAGACTTACAAAAAAGGAATGGCCTGCCCCAAGATAAGTATATTTTAGCTCAAATAGTTTATTCAGAACAAGAAGACCCGTCTAGATCTTATATATAGAGAGATTGATTTCTCTTTTTTTTTTTTTTTTTGAGATAGAGTCTTGCTATGTAACTCAAGGTGGTCTGGAGCTCACAATCCTCCGGCCGTTGTCTCCTAAGTGCTAGGATTACAGGCAGGTGTCACCATGCCCAATTGACAGATTGATTTTTGAAACTGTGACCTTTGAAGGTTGAATTTGCAAAAATCCTATGGCAAAAGTTATACTAAAATCCTCTAAGCTCACTGAAATGCATATATATATTTGCATATATATATATTTGCATTCAAATAATATTTGATAATGTGCTACTTAAAAGTGGTACCTAAAGGAAATGTAATTTATTTAAATTGTTTTTTGTTTAGTAACAAAGGACAGTCATTCCAACAGAAGGAAACACCGCCTGGTTTACAGTCAAGAAAGACATGTGTCAGGGCTGTATCCTTTCACCATATCTCTTCAATCTTTATGCTGAGCAAATAATCCTGGAAGCTGGGCTATATGATTAAGAACATGACATCAGGATCGGAGGAAGACTCATTTACAACCTGTGCTATGCTGATCACACAACTCTGCTTGCTGAAAGTGAAGAGGACTTGAAACATTCACTGATGAAGATCAAAGGACACAGTCTTCAGTATGTATTGCACCTCAGCATCAACAAAGAAAAATCCTTACAACCAGGTCAGTATGCAATTTCATGATAAATGGAGAAAAAATTTGAAGCTATCCAGGATATTGCTTTACCTTCTTCTACAATCAACACACATGGAAGCAGCAGTCAAGAAATCAAAAGATTCATTGCACTTGGGAAAGCTTTTGCAAAAGACCTCTTTAAAGTGTTCAAAAGTAAAGATGTCACATTGAAGATGAAGGAGTGCCTGACTCATGTCATGGGGTTTTCAGTGGCATCATATGCCTGTGAAAGCTAGACATTGAAAAAGAGAGACAGGAGAATATCAAACACTTTTGAATTATGGTGTTGGAGATGAATGTTTGCCCTGGAGGAGGTGCAGCCAGAATGTTCCTTGGAAGGAAGGATGACTAGAGCAAGGATAGTCTTATATATTTTGGACATGTAGTCAAGAGGGACCAATCCCTGGCTAAGGATATCATGTTTGGAAGAGCAGCAGGTCAGTGAAAAAAGGAAGACCCTCAACTAGATGGAGTAACACAGTGGTTGCAACAATTGGTTTAAGCATAAAAAAGATCTTGTGCATGGCACAGAATTGAGGGCCTTTCATTCTGTTATACATAGGGTTGACATGAGTCAGACTCAACTCCAGGGAACATAATAAAAACAACAACAAACGACAGGGAAAGTGTTCATACCCATGTGGAATTAGATTCCTAAGGCCCTTCCTGTCTATTTCCTTGAGTGGTCCCTTCCTGAGACTTCAACAGTAACTGGAAGTAATCTACAACCATAATACTGGTTGAAATCAGCTTTCATTGATTTAAACTCAATAGGCTTTTCCCATGTGAAAATCAGATAAATATTAACAAGCATTTCCTTCTCTTTTTATGGTTTTATCTTTTTCTTTATTTCTTTAACTCAACTAGAATTATATTTTAAATTATGTGAATATATATTTTCCATAAAATTGTATTCTAGTTACAATTATTGAATAATTCAAGTTCTATATTGCTTTATGCTATTTCACTTTTATATATATATATATCTATATATATGTATATATGTATACACACACACACATATGGTAGAGTACCAATTTAAAGGAAGTTTTAAATATAAAACAGTAATGCAGAGATCATTTTCATTAAACTTTTTCTATTCAACTTATTTGTCTACCATGCTTGTTTTAGCATGGTATTATTTTGGGTTTTTTAAATCTTCTTATTTTCTTATTTTACTTTTTTTCATATTTGTTTGGACAAGTCTTTTTTATAAAAGAATCATCTTAGCTGGGCACAGTGGTGTATGCTTGTAATCCCAGCTAAGTAGGAGGCTAAGGCAGGAAGATTGCAGGTTCGAGGCCCAAGGTAGCCTGAACAAATTAGCAAAACCCTGTCTCAAAATACAAAAACATAAAAGAGACAGTGGGTGCAGCTCAGTGGTGGGTGGTTTGCCCAGCATGTGTGAGGCCTTGAGTTCAACCTGCAGTACTGCCTAAAACTAAAAAAAGAAAAAAAAAAGAAAGAAATGAAAAATCACCTTCTTTGAAATATTTGGTCCTTCTGAATTGAAACATTACATGATTCTCATTTCAGTATACTAATTTGAGATGCTAATGTATGTTTTCTCACTGTGTTTTAAGAAGTAAAATTAGGAAATATTTTAGGTAAAAGATTATTTATTTATTTTTAATTTTTTCTCCTATTCCTAACACCAGAATACATAATACCTTAAGAATATCATCACTAGGAAAAGTTTAGGTATCTACTAGCTATGATACATATGTTCAATAAACAAGTAAACAAATGGCTAATTATAATTCATGCATCTATCCATCTTCACGAAAGCCTAAAGAGTGCGTAGGAGTGGTAGAAAAGATAAGGGAGCTATTCCTGGTGTGGAATGAGTCTTTTGTTTGGTGAAGAGTGTAAGGAATGTCTATTTGTGTAAGAGAAAATAAAGTAAACACAATAGGTAGCCTGGACATTCAGAATCATGCAGCTGGGAGAACACAGCATTTTGTAAAGCAATTTTATGGCTTATTTTCTTATTATGTAAATTAATTTTTCCAGCATTTGTAGCTGGTACAAGCTTATGACCTAAATTACATGAAGATGAGTAAAACAACATCTATCCAGAGTTGGAAATTTATTATTATTGTAGGCAAAATAATTCCTCAACATAGTAACCACATTGTTGTTGGTTGTTAGGTGCCATCAAGTCAGTATCTAACTCATAGTGACCCTCATAGAGTTTTCAATGGCTGACTGTTTCAGGATTGCCTTGGAAGTGGATTGCTAGGTCCTTCTCCCATTTTTGTGGTGCTGAGAATTGAACTCGAGACCTCAGAGACTGCAGCGCAGTGTTCTACCAACTGAGCTAAACCCCAGCCCACAGTAACCACATACAAAAGAGAAAACATGCTTCTCTTTGAGCACAGTGATATTACTAGTGACCATGGACATTAGAATCTGACTTCTGCATTGTGGTCTTGGATGTCCTCACAGGTAGAATCTCTTGAAAAGAACTTTATGCTTAATTCTGTTTTAATTTGAGAAAGTTTTATTGCTTTGACTTGTCATGCCATCCATAAGAAGCAGAGATGTTTGCTTTATTTCAGCCTCCCAAAAGAATGAATTTAATACAATTACATGTGTGAACAAAAATGATCTGTTAGGCAACATACATCATGGCATGTGGCTCCTATCCACATGGCTGCAGATTTAAAACAACTTGTCGGCTCAGTGATAAATTCCTCAAATTGGAGAAGGGGTCAGTGCACATAAAAACACTGGGATAACCCTAACTACAGAGATATGAATGGTTTGCCATGACTGCAATTATTTTATAATGTGTGGGAGAGTTTATCAGGCTAAACAGACCATATGGTGAAATGAATCCTTACACTGAAAAACAGAAAGGCATTTTTAAAGTGTCAAAGAAGAGATAAAGTCATCCACACATTTATATAGAGAAGATGAAAGAATGAAAATCTGAAAAGCAAGAATATAGTGTGGTAAACACACAATTCAGGACCCTGATAATGATAAAATGTGAAATTTAAAAATGCACTTAACTTTTGACCTCTGTGGATTTATTGCATGAAAAATAAGAAAAATGTGATTTCTGTGATAATTTAAAACACAGTTATATGTAATTATGCCTATTGTTTTGCTCATGTTATTATTTCTTCAAAGAAGAAAGAAAAAATACCCAGCTTGCTTTGGTGTACAAGAAGCACATATAAAGAAGAAAAATTGGTTACTACTAGTAAGCATTATTACCAAAGTATGTTGCACTCTGACATGATTTTGGAATAGAAAAGACCATGTAAAACTTGTATGGGGAAATCTGCAAAGTTATATTTAAAAGGGCTAAATATTCTACATTCCTTGATATTCTTTTAACCTTAACCAAAAATGAACTTAGAATACTAAGAGCAGAGCTAAATTGTTCATGGCACAGCACTCACTCCTCAAAAAACAACTTTACCTCATGACGAAGGGCCAGATGTTGGTCAATCTTTTGTTCATTAGAAAATAAAAGACCAGTGAGCCTCAACTGCATGAAAAATAAGAGGCTGACTTGAACATGGCATCTGCTGTGCTCTAATGTAATTTCTTCAGTATAATTGCTTTCCGACAGCAATCCCTGGATTTTTGAAATGCCTTCTGTCCAATATTTAGCTACAAAAGATTCTCTCAGACTTCTTTGTTGGTGCCAAGAACAGAACATTTAAATTGTGTGGCCATAAATAATATCTTGTATTTAAGTATTTAAGCTTTTAAATGTGTGTGGGCGCATGAGTGTGCACACGTGCCTGTATCTGCCTTTAATTCATTGATCATGATGAGCTAATGGTGGAAAATCCAGAAATAAATTTGAACATGTACCAAGAGTTAATTTCATGTTATTCTCTGAAATGGCATTCAATATGCAAACATGGACTCATAAACCACACAAATAATCCTATTCCATCTTGTTTTATAGAGTTGAAAATTTTATATAGTACCAAGGGTGATTTCTGTTAGAGAGTTGAGAAACTTGTGAAATCACAGTGAAAATGATGGTCATTTAGAGTGAAAACATGTTCTCATGTACATAATTTTGATGAAAAAAAATATAAATCTTCTTGTAAAAAGAGTAATACTTATTGGATTGGAAAACTTTTCATAGTTTGGGGTGCTAACCATTACATCATGGAACCTTGTATAGAAAACAACATTTCTATTTATGTGGTGGCACATGACTGTAATTCCAATGACTTGGGAGGCTGAGGCAGGAATATTGTGAGTTTGAAGCCAGAGGTAGCCTGTGTAACTTAACCAGGGATGGTCTCAATAAATAAATAAATAAATAAATATAAATAAATAAAAATTAAAAAAAGGAGGGGGCTGAGGGTATGGCTCAGTGGTAGAGCATTTGCCAGTATGTGTGAGGCCCTGGGTTCAACATCCAAGTAGGGCAAAAAAAAAAAAAAAAAAAAAAAAAAAAAAAAAAAAAAAAAAAAAAAAAAAGATGAGAAGTTCAAAACTTCAAAATGTCAGAAAAGACACTCATGGAAATGATAAAGGAATTGAGATTTGTGGTATACAATTTCAATTATGGAAAACTACATGTATATGTGCTTAATCACCAGGAAAACATTAAGATATCACTAAAGAGAAAGAAACATGAAAGAATAAGCAAGATGATAAAAATAATACAAACTTACTTATCACTAAATGATTTCTTGAGTAACATCTCCAAGGACTAGAAATTTAAGAAATACTGTTTGGATAATGCTGGGGTAGATGCATTCCCATTAACATCAGGAAAATACTGGACAATGCAAATAATACATAAAATTAAAATAAAATAATAAACTGGTATCATTGAAGAATAAGTATCATTATATGTAGACAAATTGATTTTCTAGCTTGCAAGCTCAATATATATTATAATATTTTCTCCTATGGTTTTTCATTGTATTGATGTTATATTTAAAGTGTTGTTGTTGTTCTTAGGTGCCGTCGAGTTGGTATGTGACTCATAGCGACCCTCATAGGGTTTTCAATGGCTGTTTCAGGATTGCCTTGGGAGTGGATTGCCAGGCCCTTCTCCCATTTTTACGGTGCTGGGAATTGAACTCGGGACCTCAGAGACTGCAGTGGAGCACTCTACCAATTGAGCTAAATCCCAGCCCTAAGGAAAATAATAGCCAAGTAAAAAGTTACATATAAAGAACATGTGCCAGGAAGAGAACATATGTCAACATTATGAGATCTAACAGTGGAATCAACTCTATTCTTAGTAAGCTAAGAGAATAAAGTGCAATCTCAACTGTCAGAAACCAATATAATTAATTATAATATAATTTAGGTAGTCCATTAAAGTCAGAATAAGAGAAATATGCAACCTTTTTATACAACGGAAGAAATTCAAAAAACTCTAAAACAACAATTACATGTGTAAGTGTTTGAGAAGTATATTTATCTGTATCATAATATAATGTAGTATTTTTCTGTTTATAATATCCAAGGGAATTAATTGAAAAATATTAAATTAAATATTAATATTTAAAAATTGTTATTTTGCAAAATGGACAAAAATATAAAGAAACTATATATACTCCACAAATATCCAATATAAAAGTGTTAGGAAAAACAGCTTTCATACTAGTGGAATGTAATACATAGGCACATTATGTTGCTGAAAAAACAGCATATGTTAGTCAATGAAGAATTATTTCACTGACAAAATTTCTAATAATACAAGCAAATAAGAGGTGTTGGGGAATTGTAATCCTATGAACACTTGATTGTAACCTGGTTGTAGTTGCTTATATAATTTAAGGTCACAGTTATTTTTCTCATAATTCTCTACCTCTTATTCTGCATCATTACGTCTAACCATTGGGATAAAACCTGAGACCATTTCCCCCACCCCAGATCTAGAGATCTGATAATTATTCTCCAGTCTTAAGGTATCAGAGAGAAAAGGCCATCTGTCTCTTGTTTGGTAATACAGGTGTTTATTACAGACAGTAAGATTTCATAACATGGACTGAATGCATTAGAGTCTATTAATTGTAGCATGAGATTTGTATCATGTGAACTGCTGTTAGGAAAAACGCAATTGAAATCAGTAATTAATACTTCCATCTGGAAGCAGCCCCAATTATCATGAAACAAAGCTGCCACACATTGCACAGCTACTAGGTTTGAATGGATTTGCGCTTTGTTATGACAAATGGTGGAACACTTTTAAAGGAAATCTGAAAAGTGCTTCTGAGTGACATGGAAGTGGGAAGAATAACACAATAGGAAATATGAGCAAAACCTAGATCACACCAGGCAGGAATTAGTAATGTTAAGGCCTTTGATTGTAACTCACTTCGGGTTGAATTTCTTGCAGTACAACACATTTTACCTGATTTTACCACTGACGCAGTGGTTTCTATACATATAACAACAACAGCCTTTTATTTTTGGTGAAAACTTTCTTATGTAGTCTAACCTTCCTAATTTAACAATTCATGTACGTGTCTGTACCTGTCTGAGTTACTGGTTTACTTTGCCACAGGAAGAGAGCAAATATCCTGGGAAGACAGGCTTCGCAGTTGGTGAGGATGCCTATTGAGGTTGCTTTCTAATACATAAAAGTATTTTTCATTACTCTTAAAATTTTTTTAAAAGTCTTTGCTTCATTCTAGTCTTTAGAAAAGTTCAAATGTCATTATTCACATCACCCTGGTATCAGCCAGTGCAGTATGAATTTCCATTTTTAATGCCATTTTGATTAATGCTATATCATTTCCCCCTTATTCTTTTCTTAACACAATCAACTCTCTTTTCATCTTAACCTGTTGTTCTTATATCTAACGTCTTCTTTCCTGTTTCAAAGAGTCCCTGTTACTTGCATTTCTAAGAGCACAGGAGATATTTTCTACTTTTTTTCAGTATGTAACAACAGAGTGACATAGTTCATCATACTTTTTATTATGCATTATCTCTTTATGTGTGGTAGCTCTTGGGGGTTTCCTTTGTTGCATTCTTCTTGTCATTCTTGAATTGAGGAAAGTTTAGCAAATAGGATCTTTATATCAAAATGAAGTTGGGGGGATTCTGATTTTCCACACTTGCTTAGACGGTATTAATTTTTTCTTCTTAGATATTAAGCTTTGTCATGGTTTATATCAGTCTACACATTCAGGACATAACTAGGGAAGCAGCAGGGATTCATTTTATCTCCGGAGTCTTTGCACTCTGACCTTAAAGTTGAACAAGAGGATCCTTTTTAATTGAGCATGCTCAGGAACATTCCAGCCTCTGACATGCTTTCCTCTGTAAATGTGTGTAAAGTGCCCAAATAAAATCCCCATGCCACCTTTTTTCAGCTGGGATTTAGCTCAGTTGGTAGAGCGCTGCTCTGCAGTCTCTGAGGTCCCAAGTTCAATTCCCAGCACCGCAAAAGGAGAGAAGGACGTGGCAACCCACTCCCAAGGCAATCCGGAAACAATCTGCCACTGAAAACGCTATGAGGGTTGCTATGAGTCAGACAGGACTCCATGGCACCTAACAACAATAAACCTTTTTTCAAGGAGGACATTGTTTTGCAAATAACTTTCATGCTCTTCTTACCTACTGCAGGTAATAAACCATACCCTACTCTTTTATTTCTTGGTCATACTTATTTTGGCTTTTCACTCACCAAAATGTGAACCCATTGTGTTTGTTTATGTAAACACCAAACATGAATTGAGAGTTTTTCAAAGAATCTCTCTCTCTCTTACTTTGAATAGGTATGCATTTGAGATGTTTTCTTTACCACAGTTAATCCATTAATTTGGTGCCATCTATTTTCAACATTTCACAAATTTGGCAAAATAGCTAGTCTACTGATGCACACAGTTCTGTTCTTAGAGCTATAATTGTTGCATTATCTTTGATGAATATTATTTTTGTTCTGGCTGGGTTGGGGAAACAATAAGATTAAGAACATATGGTAAATTGCTATTTTGAACTGTTGTTGTTTTATTGCTTTATGCCAGTGGTAACTGGGTAAGAGAATGTTTTATCATAGCAACAGTGATATTTTCATCTATTTTTTTCCTGTCAACATACTCTCAAGATTAATAATGTGTCTACAAAGATTATCAACATTTCTTTCTTATGCTAATTTTACAGAAATGATTTATTAAAAATACAAATCTATGCAATTCTCTTAATAGTTGATTTTGAGCTTCGGTACAGTTTAAATAACTTAAGCAAAGATTTTACAACATCATATTAAGTTCCATAATGGATCTTGGATATATGCTATCATTTTTACTCACTTGTTTGTATCTGTGAAAAAAATCATGACATATAAATGAAGGTTATAAGGCATAATAAGAAAAATTGAAATTGTAGAGTTGATTCTGAGATTTCTCACATTATAGACAGAAGTATTGATTGCCTTTGTAGAAATACACATGCATTTATTCATTGCTTTTAAAATAGGCTGTACTGACAAATGAGATTGCATCAAAATAGAAAGCTTCTGCACAGCAAAGGAAATGATGGACAGAGTGGGGAAAAAAAAAAAACCACCAGATCCCAGAATGGGCAAAAAATTTGCCAGCTATTCATCTGACAGGAGATTAATATCTAGAATATATAAAATGCTCAAAAAATTAAACACCAAAGGGAAAAATAATCCAATCAATAAAAGGCCAAATAAACTGAACAGATACATTCCAAAGGAAGAATTACAAATGACCAATAAATACATGGAAAAATATTCACCATCTTTAGATATCAGAGAAATCCAAATAAGAACTATAAGATTCCATCTCAGTCTAGTCAGGATAGCTATCATCAACAAAAGATAGCAAATGATGGCACAAATGTGGGAAGTAGATGGGAAGGAACATGGTTGGTAGGAATATACAAATTAGTGTAACCACTATGGAAATCAGTATGATGGTTCCTTAATAAATTGAAAATAGAACTACCATATGATCCAGCTCTATCACTCCTAGGTATATACCTGAAAGAATCAGGGGCAGCAAACAACAGAGATAGTTCACGTGTTTATTCTAGCATTATTCACAATAGCCAAGTCATCAAGTAAAACTAGACACTCATTAGGAAAGGAATAAATAAAGAAGAGATAAGGAAAATATGGCATATACACACAATAGAGTACCACTTGGCCATCAAGAAGAATATAGTCATGTCATTTGCAGGAAAATGGATGGAACTGGAGGTCATCATGTGATGTAAAATAAACTGGACTCAGAAAAATAAGTATTACATGCTTTTTCCCATAAGTGGAATCTAAGAAAAAAAGAAAAAGACGTGAATGTAGAAGTGAGGAATATTAGGAAATAAGATAGGGATCAGTGAGAGGAGGCAGGGGATAAATTAGGTTAATAAGGGGATAATATGATTACTGTACCTTTTACACATGTGTTAAAATATAATGAAACACACTATTTTGTACGATTAATATACACTAAAAAGGTACTAGTGATGTACAAGAAATATGAAATTGCTTATGATGATAAAGATCTGGACTTTATGAAAAAGTAGAAGGCCAAAACTTGCAAATGAAAACTCTAATTTGTAATGGCCCGCAGCTATACCACTATGGTGTCTGATCTTGTCAGATCTCAGAAGCTAAGCAGGGTTGGGCCTGGTTGGTACTTGGATGGGAGACTGCCTGGGAACATCAGGTACTACAAGCTTAGGAGAAGGACCTGGAAACCCACTCCCAAAATTCAATCAACCATTGAAAATCCTATGAATAGCAGAGAAGCACTAACAATACTGTTTTGCCTGTTGTACATAGGGTCACTAAGAATCGGACACCAACTAGACAGTACCTAACAACAATAGTAATTTTGTAATACTGATTAATATTAACTCTAATCAAATACTTGAATTTATCAGTAGCATTGAATTAAATGCTCTGAGACTTAGTTCCTAAAACTTAAATGTACATTGTACCAAAAATATTTATTTTATAATATACTGCTATAGGAATTCATCAGTTTAATACAATTTCAATAAAATGCCAAGAAAACATTTTATGGAACTTGAAAACTGGGTTCTAAAAATGATATGGACTAGTAAGTATAAACTAATACTGAGGGGAATTTAAAAATGTAGAAGAATATTCCCCAATAAAGATAAATAAAAATATTTATACTACAATAATTAAACACTGAAAAATTTCAAAAATAGAAATATAGCTATTCCATGCAAATAAGATCCTAAATACACATACAATATATTAAACTGGTGAAATATAGCTACCAAATTAAAATTTTAATTTTCAATTTTTTAAGTGAATTTTGAGTTTTAATTGGGCACATTTGTACACTTTATTCAGTTTCAATATAAAAATATGCAGTACTTGAAGTTCTTCCACATATACATGTAGACATAAAATCCAGATAAAGTCAGAAACATGAAAAATAACACGATTAGAAAAATGCATATTTTAATCATTTAGGTTACATAAGAACTTATTAACTAGAAAAAATTATATAAACAAAAGAAAACAGAAAATAACTAGCTACTTTTTCAAAACACAGGTACAAACTTGGAGGACATATGTGAAAAATAAAAACTACAGAAATGAAGAGTACCCTGAATATATAAAGAATAACCACTCATTCAATTTTTTTTTTTTTCTTGAGACATGGTCTTACTGTATTGCCCATGCTGGCCTGGAACTCACTATGTAGACCAGGTTGGCTTTGAACTTTCATTGATCCTCCTGCCTCAGGCTCTCAAGTATTAGGATTATAGGCATGTGAAACCATGGCTGGCTCACACATTCAATTTTAAACAACCTAATGCAAAATGACACGAAGCATGTGAACAAAGTCTATAGAAGAGACTTCTCAAGCCAATAAATACAGTAAAATTTGCTTAAACTTATGAATAAATCATCAAGAAAAAACTAAAATAGCAATATGATCATTTCCACATTAAAATATATTGTTTCTGAGTATAACAATAGGAAACAGTAGTGAAGATGTAGGGGTGTGTAACTTCTTCCACACTGCTATTAAAAACACAGATTGCAGTCATGATAGAAAGCAATCCAACAGCATCTTGTAAAGAATGAGCACGTGTAATGTGACCAGACCAATCTGTGTGTGTCTGCTACCTACATATGTACGTGCACACATACATTCGTATGTATTTTCATCCTACAAGAATTCACACACATGAATGAGGATGATGAATGAACATCTTCATTTGTATACTTGTATCAGAATATCATATAGTATCTCATTAATACATACAATTTTTATGGTTTTACTTATCAAAAATATTTTTAAAATAGAGACCAGAGGAGCAGCTAGATGTTGGTGCATAGCATGTAAAAGTCCCTGGGTTCAATTCTCAACATCAAAAGTAAAATAAAAAGTAAGAAAAACCTTCATTGAATACTTACCTACAATAAGAAAGAAATGGAAATAATATGAACAATTATCAATAGGGTTGGCATATTTTCACCTGGTAAGATATTAAGATATTATAGGCAAAATAATAGGAATGTTGTTGTTGTTGTTGTTGTTGTTGTTGTTAGTCTCCATCGAGTTGTGTCTGATTCACAGAGACACTTACAGGGTTTTCAATGGTTGATTGTTTCAGGATTGCCTCTGGAGTGGATTGTCATGTCCTTCTCCCATTTTTACAGTGCTGGGAATTGAACCTCTGACCTCAGGTAGTACAGAGTGGTGCTCTACCAACTGAGGTAAATCTCGGCCCTGGTAATAGGAATAGGATATATCAAAATATACCAAAATGCATCTCAAAAATTTTTTCCTATATGAAAAGTTATACTGAAGGGCTAGGGAGAATAACTCAGTGGCACTGCCCTTACATGAAGATCTAGGTTCAATCTCTGACAATAACAACAAAAACAGAAACAAAAAATGTTACTGTAAAATAATTATGCATCATGAAAATGTTAATGTGTATGTTTACAGCATGTTCTAAATATTACTGTCAAGAGACCTTAAATATGATTTGGTATAGGTACACATATGCACATGTAAAGGTCTCATATATGCAAATACATTCACATGCATACATATACATGTACTGCATATATACTTGCAGTCCACATATACATATCTACATAAAGATTGTGTATGTGAACCCTCACACTTTATTTTTGTGGCACATGGGCTTTGAACCTAGGGCCTCACACATACTTTGCAAGTGCTCTACCAATAAGCTGTTCCCCCAGCCCAGTTTTATTTTTATTTTTATTTTTTATTTTGAGTAAAAGTCTCTCTATGTTACACAGATTGCCTCTAACTGCAAAGTTGCGAACCTCCTGCCTCCACCTCCCAAGTCACTGGGATTATAGGCAAGCACCACCATGCCAGACTTACACCCACACTTGAATGGGTGTAAAAAATAAAAAGTAAAATCATAATAATTGTTATCTCTTGGGAGTTCAGGTATTATAAGAAGATGGAATTGGGACAGGGAGTAAAATCCTATCTGTATCTGTAATTTTAAATTTTATTTGTAATGTCTTATTTCCTCAAAAACTACAAACAAATATGGTTGTTAGGTGAACTCAAATTGGATCTGACTCATAGAAACCCTATGTACAACAGAACAAAACACAACCTAGCATTGTCTGACAGTGCTTCTCAGCTATTCATTGGGTTTTCCATGGCTGATTATTTTGGGAGTGGGCTGCTGGGTTTTTCTCCCAAGCCTACAGCATGCGGCATTCCTAGGCAATCTCCTATTCAAGGACTAATCAGGCCCAACCCTCCTTAGCTTCAAGATTAGATGGGATCACAGGCCAGGGTGGTATGGTTATAGACTCACAAACAAATTTTAACTGCTGCTAGTTCCAATTATTGGAAGTATGTTGTCTCGTCAGCCGATGAAAACCCTATGAGGCTCACTATGATTGGACTCGATGACATCTAACAACAGCAATGGAAACACAGACATTAAAAAATTATTTGATTTCTTACATTTGTCAGTTTAAAAAATATAAACAAAACTTCTATACATTATTTTTGGATTAAATTAACAGACAGCTATAAAGGTTGAGATTTTCTAAGGATTGAAATACCTTATGTTTCCTTTGTTTTTGTTGTCCAGGGTCACATTTTGAAACTAAAGCAATCCTACGTGAATAAATCAATTGCTTAATGTATCTTTCCTTACTTACCATTGACAAAGGAGAAAGTAGTAAGACTTATGTAGTTAAGCAAACTTCCACAAATAGACATTGTGTCGTTACAGTGAAAGAAAATCTATCAATTAATGGTATATGTAGCTGTGTTTAAATTATAATGAGTGATTATAAAAGCAAGATTTTACACTCAGTGCCTAAGACACAAACCTTAAAGGAGCCTTCTCTTCAAAGGCATGCTATCCTACAGACCTTTTTCCTGGCTTGGGAATATGTTCCTGAGCCAGGAGCAAAGAACAGAGAATTGATCCACATGAGAACAAGGATATTAATTCATTTTCTTTCTCCAGGTCTCCATCAGGCTGAGCCAAACTTGGTTGAAAATTAGGTGACTTCAATTTCAAGAGGTTGACATTATACACATTATAATGATCAGACCTCCTGCAGAGATTCAACACTTTTCACCATTCCTTACCTCCTCTCAACAAGGGTTGTCTGGCAATATTCTGAGATTGAAACCTTGTCTTTTCCTCCTGTATGCAAAAGCACACATTTCCAGCCATGGAAGTCATAATTCTATGACTGAACTAAACGTGGTCTGTCCAACTCCATCCTGTCTACCTGGAGAGACACAAGGGAAGTCTATGCTGCAAACCCAGAGTGCCACACGGAGGCAGGAGTGTTGGCAATTTTATTTCAGTTCACAAGACATAACTATCATATCTCACTTTCAAAGAGGTTTTTGGAGGCCAATTCTTCTGTCTCCTTTCATAAATCCTCAAAGACAGTGAAAGACAATACAGAGCTTAATTATTATCTTCTTCTGCTTGAGCATGCTGTGCGGAAAGATTCAGGGGAGGAGAAGGAGGAAGAGATAAAATATCCATGACACAGATTAGTACTTAGCATTCATTTTTGAAATCATGCCGGTTTTGCCAGCTTTAGTGCTTCTCACTTTCAACATATAACAGACCAAAACTCTTCATTTTCAGCTCAATTACATTACTGTCTACATTTCAAGCACATTTTATCCTATATTCCCCGTATCTCCAAATGTTCTGTGTTATAGAATTCTGCACAGAAAGAAATAAACTTTTTTTAAAAAAAAAACTACAGAATCCTCCATAAGGGCTGAAGCCTGCTGTGCTATCATTCATACAACTGTGTTTTACGCTTCAGAAATTCTAGATTTTGTGCTTAGCAGTGAAATAGGAGCTATGATATCATCAAACTACCAAATTTAAAAAAAGTGTGTATGGTGTGTAGAATAAAATTTCACATTTAGATTGTTGTTATTGTTGTTGGGTGCCATCGAGTTGGTGTTCAGCTCATAGCAACCCTATGTATAACAGGAAAAGCAGTACTGTTAGTGCTTCTCTGGTAGTCATAGGGTTTTCAATGGCTGATTGTTTTGGGGGAGTGGGTTGCTGGGTCCTTCTCCCAAGCCTACATCACCTGGTGTTCCCAGGTGGTCTCCTATCCATGTACTAACCAGGTTTGACCCTTCTTAGCTTCCAAGATCCGATGGGGTCAGATGCCACAGTGACACAGCTGCAGGCCACATTTAGATAGCTATTTCAATTCTCATAGAAATAATTTGGTGGAAACACCTGGTTTAATGCTAACATCTAAGAACTGCTCAACATCCTACCAGCTGCAATGACATACATCCATTTCAATCGACAGTAATTTTTTGAATAAATGTTGGAGGGGTACAAAGTAATAAGACTTTTGCCATGTTAATTATCCAACAATTACATCACTTTTGCTTAGACATTTGTCAACTTACTGATTTTACATAACCATAATTCACAAATATTCATGAAGTTGCATCATATATTTTGAGGCAATCCTTTCCTTCTATGGCCTTCTCCTTTATTTCCTTTCCCCTTCTCCCCTTACCCAACCTTTGTTCCCCTCTCTTATCCCTTCACCTTTTCCTTTAGCTTTGCTTATATTTTCCCTTCAAAGATAAGTATGGTTGATTTTTGTATACCTACACATGTATAGCCTTAAGTTAGATTTAGATCCCACATAGGAGTGAGAACATAAGGTATTTTTCCATTTGGGACTGGGTTTGTTCACTTAAGATGATGTTTTCTAGTTCATCCACTTTGCAGCAAATGACATAACTTCATTCTTCCTAATTGCTGAGTAATATTCTATCCTGTGATTCCATACCCTTGCTATTGTGCAGAGTGTTGCATTATATATGGAAGTGCAGGTGTCACTGTGGTATGATGACTTATCTTCCCTTGGGTATATTCCCAGGAGTGAGATAGCTGGGTCATTGTTGTTGTTGTTAGGTGCTGTCGAGTCGGTATCCAACTCATAGCGACCCTCATAGGGTTTTCAGTAGCTGACTGTTTCGGGATTGCCTTGGGATTGGATTGCCAGGCCCTTCTCCCATTTTTGCGTTGCTGGGAATTGAACTTGGGTCCTCAGAGATTGCAGCACAGCACTCTACCCACTGAGCTAAATCCCAGCCCTAGCTGGCTCATGGGACAGTTCTATTCTTAGTATCCTAAGTTAACTCCATACTGATTTTCAAAATGGCTGAACTAATTTACAGTCCCATTAGTAGTGTGAAAGAGTTCCTTTTTCTGTACATTCTCACCAGCATTTGTTATTGTTTGCTTTGTTAATCTTGGCCATTCTTACTAGTTGTTGTTGTTGTGTGCCATCGAGTTGGTATCCAACTCATAGCGACCCTCATAGGGTTTTCAATGGCTGACTGTTTCGGGATTGCCTTGGGAGTGGATTGAGGTGGAATCTCAGTGTTGTTTTGATTTGCATGTCCCAAATGGCTAGGGATACTGAACACTTTTTCATGTATTTTTTGGCCATTTGTACTTGTTCATTTGAGAACTATCTGTTCAGTTCTATTGCCCACTTATTTATTGTGCTACTTGTTGCCATACTACTTGATTTATTGACTTCTTTGGATATTCTAGAAATTAGTCCTCACTGAAGTATAGGATGCAAAGATTTTCTCCTATTCTGTGGGCTCTCCCTTAAAAATATTGATTGTTTCCTTTGCTGTACAGAAACTTTTTAGTTTCATGGAATCCCATTTGTCAGTTCTTGATACAGTTTTCTGGGCAATTGGAGTCTTATTAAGGAAAAACTTGCCTATGCCTTTATGTTGGAGCATATTCTCTAATTTTTGTTCTAGTAGTTTTAAAGTTTTCCTTTTTGTATTGAAGTCTTTGATCCATTTCAAGTTGATTCTCAGACAAAATGAGAGATATGGATCTATTTTCAGTTTTCTACAAATGGTTATTCAATTTTCCTAGAGCCATTTGTTGAAGAGGCTATCTTTTATCCATTGAAAATTCTTAGCCCCTTTGTCAAAAATCAGTTTGGTGCATTTGAATGGCTGTATCTCTGGGTCATCGATTCTGTTCCATTGATCTTCAGGCTTACTCCTTTTTTGTCAGTACCAATCAGTTTTTACAACTATAGCTCTGTAGTACAGTTTGAAGTCAGGAATTATGAATTAACTTCAATCTAAACCCAATCAGAAGAGACAAAGATGGTCACTATATATTGGTGAAAGGATCCAGGAATCCATAATGATCCTTAATATTTATTCACCAAATATAGGTGCACCTAACTTCACAAAATATTTTATTGGAAATAAAGGAATATATCAAGCAAGGCACAATAATTGTGGGAAATTTCAATAATTATGGGAAATTTCCCTACTGTCATTAAGACACAGGTCATCAGACCAAAGAATAAGCAGATAAATGAGAGACTTAAACAGCTATGTAGGTCAATTATACCTTACAGATATCTATAGACTATTCCATCCAGCAGAAATGGAATACACATAATTTTTAACACCCATGGAACTTTATCTAAAATAGATCCCATTTTGGTTCACTAAAATGGCTTGAAAAAATACAAAAAAATTTAAATCATCCCCTGTATCTTATCAGATCACTACGGTACAAAACTAAAACTCAAATGCAAGAAAAATCTAAGAAATAATGTGAATTCATGGAGACTAACACATTTCTGAATGGTCAATGGGTCATCTGAGAAATTAGAGGAAAAATAAAAATATTTCTGCAATCTAATGAGGATGGAAACACGTCCTACCAAAATACATGGGATACAGTAAAGGCAGTTCTAAGAAGGAAGTTCATAGCCATGAATGCCTTTATCAATAAGTTAGGAAAGTCTCAATTAAATTAATGACACACCTTAAGGCATTAGAACGCCAACAACTAGCCAACCCTAAAAGGGGAACACAGAAAAGAATTATCACAACCAAGGCAGAAATTAATGAATTGGAAACTAAAAAGACAATACAAAAAATTAATGAAACAAAATGCTGGTTCTTTGAAAAGGTCAAAAAAATAGATACTCCCTTAGCCAATCTCACCAAAAGAAAGAAATAAGTAAAAAGCCCAAATTACAAAAAATCAGAGATGATAATGGAGTCATAACCACAGATACCAATCACATCCAGGAGGTCATCAGAGACTCCTTTGAGAAACTCTACTCTCCAAAAAACAAAAATACAGAAGAAATGGATAAGTTCCTTTACACATATGAATTACCAAAATTAAGCCCAGAGGATACAAACAAATTAAGCAGACCCATTACATTCACAGAATTAGAGACAGAAATAGAAAATCTCCCAACAAAGAAAATCCCAGGACCTAATGGGTTCACAGTTTAATTCTATCAAACCTTCAATGCAGAATTAATACCCATTGTCTTCAAATTATGTCATAAAATAGAAAAAGAGTGGAGATTTATAAATTAATTCTACAGAGCCAGTATTATCATGATATCAAAACTGGAAAAAGACTCTTCAAAGAAAGAGAACTATAGATCAATTTCCCTGATGAACATTGCTGCAAAAATTCTCCACAAAATTCTGGAAAAACAAATTCAGTAACACAAAAAAGATCAAAGGGCCGTACATTGTGGTCTAGTTGGCTTCATTCCACAGATGCAGGGCTGGTCCAACATTTGAAAATCAATTAATGTCCTTCAACATGTCAAGAGCCTTTCAGATAGAAGTCATGTGATCATCCTTGTTGATACTGAGAAGGCCAGTGACAAAATGCAACACCCTTTCATGATTAAAGTACTGAAGAAAACAGGCGTAGGAGGAACCTATCTCAACATCATAAAGGACATCTTTGACAAACCTACACCCAGCATCATATTAAATGGGGAAAAACTGAAACCATTCCCTCTAAGATCAAGAACAAGACAAGGATGCCTACTCTCTTCTCACTTATTCAATATCATGATTGAAGTCCTCAGAAAAGCAATCAGGCAAGAGAAAGAAATTAAAGGAATACAGATAGGGAAGGAAGAAGTCAAATTATCCTTCTTTGCAGATGACATGATCCTCTACCCAAAGGACCTGAAGAATTACACTAGAAAACTCTTAGAGTTAATTAATCTCTTTAGGAAAGTAGCAAAATAGAAAATTAACACATGAAAATTAGTGGCATTGCTTTATACCAATAGTGAAAATGAAGAGAAGGACATGAAGACAATAATCCCATTCATAGTAACACACCAAAAATTAAGTATTTAGGAGTCAAGCTAACCATAGACCCAAAAGACCTCTATAAGGAAAACTTCAGAACATAAAAAAAAGAAAGAAAGAAAAAGTAGAAGCTAAAGAAGATGGAGGAACCTCCCTTGCTCATGGATTGGAAGAATTAATATTATGAAAATGGCTATATTACCAAAAGTGATTTACATATTTAATGCAATCCCCATCAAAATCCCAATGACAGACATTGAAGATATAGAAAAAAAACTATCCTAAAGTTCATATGGAAGCACAAAAGATCACGTATAATCAAAGCAATGTGTTTTAAATTAACATATACTTACATCATTAAATGATTTGCTAGCCATAGCTGGGATTTAGCTCAGTTGGTAGAGCGCTGCGCTGTAGTCTCTGAGGTCCCGAGTTCAATTCCCAGCACCGCAAAAATGGGAGAAGGGCCTGGCAATCCACTCCCAAGGCAATCCCGAAACTGTCTGCCATTGAAAACCCTATGAGGGTCGCTATGAGTCAGATACCGACTCGACAGCATCCAACAACAACCTAACAGCCATAGCTAACATGCCAACTAGGCACATAGAAGGCCATGGCCCAAACTTATCCCTACTTACCAATGACCTCCTTCTATGCCCAATTTTCACTACTGCTGCTTTTCCTCCTGTGTCCTGTCAATATTTTATCTTGATATTTCACATCTCACTAGTATAATAAGGACTCAAAAGACCTTGTTGTTGTTGTTGTTGTTGTTGTTGTTAGGTGCTGTTGAGTCAGTATCCGACTCTTAGCAACCCTCATAGGGTTTTCAGTGGCTGACTGTTTCGGGATTGCCTTGGGAGTGGATTGCCAGGCCCTTCTCCCATTTTTGCGGTGCTGGGAATTGAACTTGGGACCTCAGAGACTGCAGCACAGCGCTCTACCCACTGAGCTAAATCCCAGCCCCCAAAGACCTTAATGGATGACAAATTCACCTGGAAATACCAGGTGCTGCAGGCTAAGGAGAAGGACCTGGCAATCCATTCTCTGAACAATCCACCATTGAAAACCCTATGAATAGCAGAGAAGCACTGACAATAGTACTGGGCATAACACAGTGTCAGAGTGTTTCATTATGTTGTATATAGGGTCACTATGAGTGGGGTGCAACTCAGTAGCACTTAACAACAACAATGGCTAATCACTCTTCATTTCCACATGCATTTAATGCTTCTGAAAAAAGTCTCTACATAACTAAATATTATCATACATATGTGGATAATAACAATAGCATTAGGTGGGACTTGTGCTTGTATAGACCATTTGGATTGCAGTCAAATTTCGGTATTTCCAATGGTAAAAGGAAGAGAAGGAGGTAGGACACAGTTCATACTATAATACTGAGAAACTTCTTGGTGATCTGTTTTCTGAAGTAATATTCCAAAGTTTCAAACAATTTAAATCTCAAAAGTTGACCTTTATTATCTGCTGTTACTGGCTCAGAATGGAAGAATCACAAAACCAACTCCTAGACTTGAGAGAAAATTTGAGTGTCTGTTGTATACCACTGAAGGCTATAGTTCAACCAAGACTGAAATTGATTCTAAGGATTATGCAGTTGATATAACAAAAATCTTTTACCTGGATCCTAGGCATTTGGACTGGATTTTGCATTGTTGGAACAACTGAAAAGAAATCACTGGAAATCAGTGAGGAGAAATATCAAGGAAATAGTCATTGGAATCTAAAAAATAGTGAACTATATGATATGACTGAGAAATAATCATATTCCTGTCATCTGCAATGACTTGGAAGATGAAAAATATACCCAAATAACATTTAAATGTGACTAATAAGACTACCTGTCAAAATATTAAAAATTCTGGCTACTTGATCTCTAACCATATATTAGGTCTGAAGAGTAAAAGATAAATTAAATAAAAGCACAAGCTAGTTTGTATTAGAATTTAGAGGGAATATACAGAGGCCTGGTCTTGTGGGTTTAGAAAGCAAAACCATTTCTCATCTTTTCTTTCTCTATAGCCAGCAAAGACTCAAAATAATATACATCCCTGGGCCACAGACCAAATCAATGCTGTGGCAGCAAGACACTTTGTGAGAATCTCTGTCAGACCTGAGGCAGTGCCTAACAGACACTGTCAACTAAACAAAAGGACTTTAACGAGATGACCCCCAGCACCTGACACATCCAAAAGGGCAAAACTCAAGACTAGAGAGAGAAGTTTGTCTGGAAAAGAATTGTGAGTTTGTCTTTTTCTGGTAGATATAAATTGAATCAAGGACGAAGTGTGAAAATTCCTGTGGGAGTTTCACAGGCTCAAGGGCCACCAACAGACTGAAAGGACTTAGAATTGCTCAAAATACAAATAAATAAATAAAGAAAGAAAGAAAGAAAGATAAGAAAAGAAAAAAAGAAAAAATAAATAAAAGAAAGAAAGAAAAGAAAAAGAGCTCTGAATTCCAAGATTCCTTTGGTTGGCAAACATACTGAGAAATCTACTCAGGTCCCATCACTGCCCATCCATGGAGACCAGTGAGATGTGAAGCTATTCATGGATCAAAGGAGGACTTGGTCAAGACAGTCTCCTCTCCTAGAATAGAGGCTGTGTCCACATCTGTTCAGCATGATTTCAGAATTTCTAAGGACCCGTGATGCTTTATGCTTACCATTCTCTGTGCTCCCATGTACTTTTATCACCTTGGCATGTTTTGTTTTGTTTTGTTTTTGTTTGCGGTACTAGGGGTTGAACCCAGAGCCTCACGCTTGCATGCTGTGCAAGTGCTGGACCACTGAGCTGCACCCTCAGCCCTTTTTTTTTCTTCTTTTTTTTTTTACCTTTTGAGACAGGGTCTCACTAAGTTACGCAGACTGCCTCTGGTCTCAAACTTGTGATCCTCCTGCCTCTGCCTCCCGAGCCGCTGGGATTACAGGTGGTCCCACTACGCCAGGCACCTTGGCATGTTTATTGTGTGTATGGTGTCTCATTACTAAATATTCAAGGTATGTGTGTGGGAAGAGATAATTTATGTTTTTAGTTTAGAAGTCTCCAGAAAAATGGAGTGTCTCCAGTCTGTACGGTAAGCATCTTTCTCAACTTCATGTTCAGTGACATCCCATTGGTGCCTTACGATTGGCCATAGTAGGAGCGCTTCCACCACAGAGAACAGTCAGTGTGATGGATCAGGTTTGTTACACCCCAGAGAGTTCACTATTTACCAGCACATCACTATCTCTGGATAAAGAAGAGCCATTTCTTGAACTGGTGAAGGTTATGGAAGGTTATGCTTTAAGTAGTGATTAAATGAAACTTATGAAGGTTTAAGAATATATTTGTATGCCAGAAAAGTAAACAATTGAAACCAGAAGTGGGTGTTTATGGAGAGATTGCATCAATGGCTATAATCAACCATCTTCTTGTCTACGTGTCTTTTTTCTTTTTCTTTTTCTTTTTTCTTTTCTTTCTATCTCTTTCCTTTCCTTCCTTCCTTTCCTTCCCTTCCCTTCCCTTCCCTTTCCTTCCTTCCTTCCTTCCTTCTTTCCTTCCTTCCTTCCTTCCTTCCTTTCTTTCTCGCTTTCTTTTTTCTTTCTCTATCTCTCCCTTCCTTCCTTCCTTCCTTCCTTCCTTCCTTCCTTCCTTCCTTCCTTTCTTTCTTTCTCTCTTTCTTTTTTCTTTCTCTATCTCTCCCTTCCTTCCTTCCTTTCTTTCTTCTTTCTCTTTCTTTTTCCTTCCTTCCTTCCTTTTTTCTTTCTTTCTCTCTTTCTCTTTATTTCTGGCAGTAGGAAGTTGAACCCAGGGCCTTTCACACACAAGGAAAGCATTCTGCCACTGAGATACAACCCTAGTCCTCCTTTATTTTATTTTATTTATTTATACTTATTTGTTATTTATTATTTTGAAACTGGATCTTGTTAAGTTGCACAGGGTCCCTGTAGCCTGGAAAATATTGTCTTTCTGCCTTAACCTCCAGAATCACTGGGATTATGGGTGTGCTACATGATACCTGGCTCTCCATGTCTTTATCAATAAGTAGCTCTTCCTCTCCAAAGGTGGATACTATTTTTTCACCTTATGAATTAAGTGTATACTTGGCTTGACAAAAGAATGGTGTATGAGTGACCATTTGTCATTCCAAACCTGGCACCTGGAAGCTGTTCCCATCCGCTTGCTGTCTTGCTGATTAGTTTGCTTTCATCTGTGCTTCTGCCTATTCTGTGATACCTCTTTCGAGTTAGTCTGCTGTAGATGTGAGAGCACAGGGGCTCTGGATGAATTATCTCAGGTACAGGCATCCCACAGTAGACCAACCAACTGGACAAAGGTACGTTAGTGAACGTGGTCCAGCAGTCTCAGACAATCCAGCCAATCCACAGAATTCTGAGTAGCAGTAAACTAAAGAAGTGAAAATTCTGGATTATTTAATCTACAACAGGAAAATTATAAGTGTACTTTTTAAAAAAAATTTTGAAACATGTTAAGACTATTTGTGAAGGGACTCACAAGTGGTATTGTAAACCATTTTGTATCTATCTATGAGGGAAGCTATCTTGTTAATCATCAAATAATATGTTGATTATTACATGTTTTAAAAACAAAAATGAGAAAGGTTCTCTTTAAAGCATTTCCAGATTCCTCTGAACACCATGTTTGGGAAAGGAATGAAGAACTTTGTCTGAAGCTTTGTCTCACTCCTGTCTGTATGCAATTATAGATATATTTTTCAACCATCTTAATTTTTAAAAATTCTGTGTAATGGTATTATTTCTACAAAAACTGCATAAGGAACATTGTTGTTGTTGTTGTTAGGTGCCGTTGAGTTGAATCCGACTCATAGCGACCCTATGTAGAGCAGATCGAAACACTTGCCGATTCTGTGACAGGCAAACGATCTTACATATGTTTAAGCCCATTGTTGCAGCCACTGTGTCAATCCATCTGGTGGAGGGTTTTCCTCTTTTGTGTTGACCTGCCACTCTCCCAAACTTGATGTCCTTCTCCAGGGATTGATCTCTCCTGACTACATGTCCGAAATATGTAAGACGCAGTCTGGCCATTCTTGCTTCCAAGGAGCACTCTGGTTGCACTTCTTCTAGGACAGATTTGTTGG
Source organism: Pedetes capensis (assembly GCA_007922755.1). NCBI lineage: Eukaryota > Metazoa > Chordata > Mammalia > Rodentia > Pedetidae > Pedetes > Pedetes capensis. The sequence continues at coordinate 76 of VMDO01005671.1, read as the reverse complement.
TTCTTTTGGCAGTCCATGGTATATTCAATAGATGTCTCCAGCACCACAATTCAAAAGCATCAATTCTTTTTCTGTC
>VMDO01005670.1:89379-109173 GCA_007922755.1 Pedetes capensis | reverse complement strand
TACTCAAACTCAACTATACTCAAACTATACTATATCTACCTATATCTACTATACTCAAACTATACTCAAACTCTACTATATCTAACAGTTGTGCAATTAAATGCAGATGACACAACTCTGCTTGATAAAGTGAAGAGAATTTGAAATATTTACTGAGGAAGATCAAAGAATACAGCCTTCAGTATGGATTATGCCTCAACATCAACAAAACAAAAATCCTTAAAACTGGGTCAGTAAACGACTTCATGATAAATGGAGAAAAGATTGAAGTTGCACAAGATTTTGCATGACTTGGTTCTACAATCAACACCCGTGGAAGCAGCAGTCAGGAAATCAAAAGGCTCATTGCATTGGGAAACGTGGTTCTAAAAGACCTCTTTAAAGTGTCGAAAAGAAAACATGTCACATTAAAGATAAAACTGCACTTCACTCATGCCATGGTATTTTCTGTTGCATCACATGGTGTGAAAGCTGGATATTGAATAAGGGATACAGTAGAAGCTTGATACTTTTGAATTACGGGGCTGGAGATGAATATTGAATATACCATGGACTGTGAAAAGAACCAACAGATCTGTCCTAAAAGAAGCTCAGCCAGAGTACTCCTTGAAAGCAAGGATGGCTAGACTGTATCTTACATATTTTGGACATGTAGTCAGGAGGGACCAATCCCTGGAGAAGGACATTATGTTTGGGAGAGTGGTCAGTCAATGGAAAAAAGGAAAACCCTATAATACATGGATTGCTGTAATACATGGATCATGTAATACATTGTCTGCAACAATGGACTTAAACATAAATAAGATTGTGTGCCTGGCACAGAAACAGTGAGTGTTTCGTTCCATTGTACATAAGGTTGCTGTGACTCAGACTGACTCGACAACACCTAATAATAACAATGTACATACATATGCACTTTCTAATGTGTGTGTACTGTCCTACAGTACATATATATATATATATATATATATATATATATATATATATATATACTAAAATACATAAAGCATTATTATATACTTGAAATGTGTATAACCCTAGATATGAATATGTTTATTATAATTATTTTAATTAATCACACATAATTATAATTTAACTGGGTTGATGCAGTCATATGGCCTTAATTAATGGGAAAACAATTAACCTTTAGTGAATTCAAACTTGCAATAAACACCATAAGAAATCATGTCACTTTAAGCTTTCAGCCTCCAAAAGTATACGTGGCATAAAAACTTTTGTATGGAATAATAAACCAATATTGCACTTTGCTGCTATATTTTCAAACTTACCCCCTTTTCCTGGTCCACCTCTTTAGTTTGACAAGAACAAAAAGTTTAGAAGGGTGTGAATAATAAGAAAAGTGGGGACACATTCTCTCTGCTGTGCTACACTAGTGTTCAATTACTATCAATTCCTGCTAAACTTATATCATTCTTAGTAAGGCTGACAAAGTATCACACTCAGTGAAAGTGATATAAATGTTTCTAATAAACCAACTCATTCTAATAATTAATATCATTCTAAGAGAGACTTTGATGTAAAAAAACAGAGATGTCACGTTGGAGGGGATGTAATTCCTTAGTATGCTCTCATGAGGGGCAGCAGAACATGCAAACTCTACCGATTACTGTGGGGCTTGTGCAAACATGTCTTCTTCACCTTGAAGGACTAAAACCTGTCCCTGCCCAAATTCCTGTTCAGCTCAGCAGCCTAAGTTTGCATGGGAAGTCGTGTCTGTTTTCAAAAAGCTTTCCCCCAAGTAGAATGCTGGTAAAGGTTTAATAATCGACTGACAGGAGGGGGAAAAAGCAGTATGTCTGATTTGCAATATGGGCCAATTCCAAGTGGGGAACAGGCAGGAAGTCTCACACTATTTCATGCTCTATCTACCATACAGACAAAGTAGACATAAATAACATCAAGATTACAGGTCAGAGTAAAATAGAGTAAACTAGGATGCAATAAGTTTGGGGTATTATCATTCCTTTTAATCTAACATCGAATTGTGAATTTATATACTTTTTCATTAATTTTTAAGAATAGCCACATATCACAAGCAGCTCCAATGAGTTAACATGAGGCAGACCCAGCATGACCTCTCCTCCGTCCCATCTTAGCTCACACACACCACACAATTAGCTTCATTAGGTTCATTAACATTGATCCGGAGTTATGCCTCATCACATGTGAAAATATTTGTTCTGGCAATAAACAAAATAGCTTCTTGCCTATCAATCGCCTTAGCCTGGTTATGTGGTTCTGCCTCCACCTGTACTTTCAGTGCTGCAGTCTTTTCTTGCCATCAAAGTCCCTAGTCGGACCTTTATTTTTATTCAACTGCATGGGGGACGTAGCCTATGTCTGCATTCCTTTGCCTACGAATAGATTTTGCACTCACATATGAAGAAGAGTAGAAAAAGAGCTGCTATACAATGGTGTGGAGCTCTATGAAATTTTACTGACATGAGTCTGGGAAGACTGCCTGATCTGTGTCTAGAACAATGCTATTTTGTTTAATTTGATATATGTGTGGGCTTTTTATTCAAATAGAGTTGAACAGTTTGTTCCAGTGGGGGAAAAAAGGGCTGCTTGTTACAGAAAGGTTATTTATCGTTCGCTATAACACTTGGCATTCTGAAGAAAATTGTGAGGATTCTCCTTTTGGGGCTGTATGCTGCTATCCTGGCCTCTATACAAAAAGACAAGGCAAAAAAAATGTTGAATGAAAGTTTCTTGCAGGCTGTTGTGGGGCAGTGTTTTAGATGCCTTTAAATGAAGATGCTTCTCAGCCTTTAAAAATATTCAGCTACCCATTACATCACTCAGTTTTGCAGCTAATTGGATATTTTAACGTATGAATTCCCATTGCTTCAAAAGATTCAATGCCAACATCAATTAACACCTTCTGTGGGAAGAGTATATGGAAGAAGAGCTCAAGAATTTTCAGCAGTGTAAGCACAAGTGAACTTTGCTATCCCAGGCAATATTTTTATTCAACATTGCTCTAAAATGCTCATTTTTGCACTATAATTGCAACTCTTTCTCTTGTTTATTTCCTTGGTCTCAACCCAGCCACTGTTCATCCAAACTCAGTTCAATTTCGACTCATTTATAATCAATTTCAAGTTAAATTTTACAGATTATCACACAAATGACTCCTCTCAGGAAATGAACATATCCTATAGAGCTGAAATGCTATAGACTTTTCTAAGATCACTAGATGTGAGAAACAGCCAGATCATATGGAGAGAATTGTATGCCATTTCCTTTTCTTTTCACTCACAAATAGGTACCAACTGTATACCATTTTGGGGTACCTTGATTCATGCCTGTGTATTAAAAAAGTAATCTTGCCCATTCAAAACTTTAAATAGATCCTAATACAAGTGGAATCAAATTGAAATTCTTCCTTAACTTTCTACTCATAGCCCTTTAAGCATGTACTGCCAACTAGAACTATCTCATTCTTGCTTATTTTACTCTTTGGGTCCTTCTCTTCCCATGGCTGTCCCCAGTCTTTCTAAAATGTAAATTCTGGTAATCTAGAGGCTTCATGGTCCTCAATGTTTTACCACTCATATCACCAGACTCAGTAGCCTTCTAGATCTTCAGTAAGCACTTGTCAGATGGAACTATTTTCTTTCTTCACACTGTAATCTCATTCTCACCTCCATTTTTAAGGCAGATCTAATCGGCACAGGTTCAAGCACAATATCCAATAATATGTAATTCATGTCAAGCAGCAAATTTGGCTTAAAAAGAGAGAGAATCATTATATCTAGGGCCAAAATCATCAGAGTAACTCACATGGTGAAGTAGAGGCTAATGGGTATGAGGTAAATATTTATATTGGATCTTACATAAGGATAGCTAGAATTTAAATGTGGAAATATGCATAGGCCTTCTGGCACACTTTAACTGAATTTGTTATTGAATAGATTTGGATAATCTTCCAAACTATAATGTTAGATTATATGAGCTATTTAGAATAATACTAAACATCACCTGGGGAGCTGGGATTTAGCTCAGTTGGTAGAACGCTGCGCTGCAGTCTCTGAGGTCCCGAGTTCAATTCCCAGCACCCCCAAAATGGGAGAAGGACCTGGTAATCCAGTCCCAAGGCAATCCCAAAACAGTCAGCCATTGAAAACCCTATGAGGGTCGCTATGAGTCAGATACTGACACGACAGCACCTAACAACAACAATAACAAACATCACCCACAGAGCTGCCCTACTATCTATTAATTCTCTCTTCCTCCCATGTAGACTCTAAAAGGACATAGTGAGAGAGGTTTCTGCAAGCCAAGTCTTATGGATGGAGAAGAATAGGAGAAAACAAAAATGGAGTGAAAAGTGATATAAAATCATCTAGTATGGAGGAACAGATTAGCTGGGCAAAAATGGAAGGGTCATTTACCATAATGAATAATGAAATGTAAATTATTGAGCAACTATTATGTTCTGGGATGATGGTAAGTATTATGTGTACCCTTATCACTGTCTTCATAAAACCTGGCGTTGTGGATGTTTAGGAGGAAAGTAAGTCTCCAATAACTATTTATACCCAACAGACTGGTGGCATTAGAACAGTTAGAAAATCGAGAGTTTTTAAGAATTACAAGAAATTTGGTCTTAATTTCATAGAAGAGAAACAGAAATTGTTTCTAAAAATATATGGTACACAGAAAGAGGTTGTAGTGCCATATATAAGAGATCTCTGAGTTGGCATATGTTGGAGTTGAAAAGTGTCTGTTGGCATTGGCTGTGAATCCGGAAAACAAGAATGAATCTGAGAACAATTTAGGAGACAGTATCAAAATTAATTAACAACATTTCTGGACTATCAGAATAAAAGACAAGCAAAAAGGATAGAAATAAAAGGTATATGATGTGTACATGATGCAAAATATATTTATTCTAGTTATAAATTTTATTAGAAGTCCTGTACATTAATGATAATAATGAATTGGGCCATTCTCAAATTAAATCTTTCTCTTCTAACATCATTAATATTTTCAGTTGCCTGTAGCCTACCAAGCCTTCTACCATATTCCTTGATTTATTTATCCCAAGATCTTATAACGAACTATAAGTAGAATCAATAATTATTACTTGAAAAGGGGAAAATGGAATAGATTAATTCAGTAAGAAATCATATAGTATGGCTTTGAAAGCCTATGAAGTCTTTCGGGGGGCTCTTTGGCCAAAAGGAAAGACATGTATCAGAGAAATGGGACTCTGTTCCAAGCATAGCTTGCACAAGAAGTTTGAAAAGAACAGACAAACGAATCTGGAAGGAAATTGGAGGGAAAAGTGGGGAACATGGAGATACAGAGGTTCAGGACACATAGAACCTGGGGGAAGGAGTGACATCATTGATGTGTTGAAAGAGAGATATCTGGAATACTTGTAGCAACACAGAAGAAATGATTTCAAAAAAATTTCAATGATATGCTACACAGGAGAATATAGGAAAGGGAATGAGTCAAAAAATTTAACCTGACCAGAGCAAATTGATGGTTAGAAAACAAGGGGGGACCATGGCAGTAGCCATAGTGATAGAATGCTTACAGGCTCCACAGAGAAGTGCCTTTCATCCATCTATGACAGTGTCCTTCATAAAGCAACTGTAATCTAAAGGTATTACAAAAAGTTTGAACACATTCTGGCCAGCAGAAAAGTTCACCCTCACAAGAAATAAGTAATAGAGAGAGTTACCTGTCTGTTGTAGGTGTTCTTACTTATATTCCAAGTGTTCTTGTGTCTTCAAGTATCACCAGAAGGAAGCCAAGACCCCTTGTTTCTGTTCCAGAGCTCCATCTTCCTAATGTGACATTGCTCTTACAGGAATCAAGCCTTTTAAAGCTCTGAAGATCAATGAGTTGGCATTAGTGACATTATTCAGATTCTGTGACCTCCATCAGGTCATGAATAAGAGTTCTCCATAGCATCAGTGATATTTAAACGTTGCACAAAGTCAAGAGAAAATGTAAGAGGCAAGTCACAAGAAAAGAGAAGCAACTCTGAAATAACAGCATTGAGAAATATTACATGATCTTTTCTTTATCTTTATAACACTTAACTATCAGAAACATTCTTAAAATATATTTATGTTAAATTAAATATATAGTAGAAGTTAACTATACAGTAGATTCTACTTTTTGCCCTACAGGGCAGGGTCAGTGAAAGGAACTGATTAAAATGTCAACCCTTCTGATTGATTCAAGAGCTGATGACACCATGTCTACACAATGAGTTTGAAAGCATCTGGCTAGGCCAATCCATATATTGGACACTAGAACACTGGAACTTGTTTTGTAGGTGCAGAAAGGAATGACTGGCTATCCTTTTGCATAGAATTATTAACATCATTATATGAATTATCACAGAGATTCTTCTTCATGGCAACACTTTTGTTAAAACAGCAACTTTTTCCTTTTTTCCTTTCAATTATTATTTTTTTCAGTACTGTGGATTTGAACCCAGGGCTTTACACATACTTTTAAAGCACTGTACTACTGAGCTGCACACCCAGCCCTTTTTTATTTTTTATCTTGAGACAGTCTCGCTTAGATGCACATGCTGCCTCTGGCCTCAAACTTGTTACCTTCCTGCCTTCACCTCCCAAATCACTAGGATTACAAGACTGTGCCACTATATCCACCTTCCTTCCTTTCTTCCTCCCTCCCTTCCTTACTTCCTTTCTTCCTTCTTTCCTTCCTTCTTCCTCTCCCTCCCTCCCTCTCCTTTCTCCTTTTCTTTCTTCCTTCATTTCTTGATGAACCATGAACTCACATGCAGGTTATAATGTAAATTCTTCTCATATTTTCAGTGAGGGTGTGGTGCCTATTTTGTAGGGAGAAACAGGGCTCACCTCTATCAATGTGCCTACCATTTGCAGTTACCACAACCCTCCGTACATGCCACTGTGCCACAGTCTGCCAAGAATCTCTGATGCAATTGCCAGTCGGTTCCCCAACAAATAAATCTTCCAAAACAATGAGTCATGCATGTAAATATTGCTCTTGCTGAGCATATTTATTGCATGTTGATGTTGATTGTTTAAAAAGGGGTTATGGTTCAATAAATTGAACACCTGAGCTGAGCTCTTGTAGTATGAAATTGAGAGATGGGCAGATCAATTTAGACTCACTTCTACTTTTCGATCTGTTTAATAGATTTTTGAAACAACACTTAGAACCCCACAGAGGCAGCAGCACTTCACACCTTCCTACACATCCTTCCTCAGACACCCCTCATTCTGGCACTCCCAGGCTCACTTCACTTGTGACAGAGGATGATCCTGTGAGCAGAAATTCACAGAACGTGCTCTTGGCCTCTGCTCTCTGCTGAACTGGACTTATTTATTCAGCTGGTATTGCGAGTTTAGGGGCACGACAGTACATCTGACCCCTTTGGGGTAAAATTTGATCTGGCATTTCATTTCAAGGGCTCAGCCACCAGTCTGTCAAATCTTCATTTTGTGGGGACCTGCTAGAAGTGCTGACGCTTGTCTCTAACTCCCTCGGCTTTCATCTTTCACTGGCAATAAACATGTCACCCTGCTGAGGTGAAACACAATCTGGAATTAAATTTACTGCATATAAAATATAGTGCCCTCTTTATTGGTTCAAATACTTGTCACTCATAATTTATTTGCCCATGTATGGCCTTCATGCAGGGGGAAGTGTGCTGCCAACCAGGAGGAGGCTTAGATGTTCATTTTTGCTATGATATTTTCACTTTTCATTCTTTCTCATCCTTGGTCCTAAAATCCCACTTACTCACTTGGGCTAATCTGTTCTCTGTGAAGCACCTCAAATAAAACTGGAGTCCTTTGCCAAAGTGTGGCAAGCATGTCACTGAAAGCACTGGCGTCAGGATCCTTGGCCAGGCTACAGCATGTTTGCTAGGATGTGGCGAGAGCATAGTACTTGGTAATTCCCTCCAGTGAGCAGACCCCAGTACAAATGCAGGGAGCAGAGGGGTGCATAGCCCTCGTCAGATTCAATCTCCCACCTGCCATGCCTTCCCTCCTGGCACTCAACTTTTTCATGGTCTATTCCAAATACTGTCGATCAGCTTTAACTAATACAGTTCTTGTATGAAGCACCTCTCTAATCTCTTCAAACACAGATGTGGAAGCACAGCTCAGAGCATGGAGGCCAACAAAAGCCCTCTGCCTGGACCAGTGATTAGCTTTGATTGACACAAAGCCCTTCTGCTCTTCTAGGCATCCTCTCACACCCGCAAATGACGGTAGGCACCAGCTTCAGTGAATTTGCAGTGCAACCATATTAACAGATAACTCAGAAACTATGCACTACGTACCTGATACGAGTTCCCCCTTCCATTGCTATTTCATTGTATCTCTTTTAAGTCTGTCTCCTTATAGAAAGCAGTTTAATTAACATTATTTGCTCATTCAAGATTATTGAAACACATATTGAGGAATATTTCATCTTGACTTCTGTTTTGAACATCATTGGGTCCCACATATTAAAATATACGATAAAAGAAATGTTAGTACATTTATTGATCATCAAATTTCTTTTAAATATGAGTTCAAAATTTGAATTTAATATTCAAAGAGTACTAAAGATCACTAGAAATGAGTAAATGTCACTAACACGAATCCAGGCTTCCACAGACTGTTCAATTTACCTCATAATTTTTACTAAGATCAGTGACATATTATGTTTTTGTTTTTATTACCACTTTGTCTTATTTTTACTGTGAAGCCTAAGAAATATCCCAATTTCCTCTAGTAGTTTGGGGTTCTCTCTTAATATAACAATGGGTAAGCAGTCATTCTTGTTGGTAGGAATAATATCCTTTGGAGGTAGAAGCACTGTGGATTTTCCAGGTAATTCCCAGCTGCCTCAAGGATAGACCTGAAGGCCTCTGTTAAATCTCCATAGAGTCCCCCAGACTGTCTGAGACCTCAAATACCTGGTATAAAGTTTTTTAGAGTTTGAAGATGTAGTTTTTGTCTTGTCATCTCTGAAAACAATTTCTTTATAACTAGCCATGGATATGGAACATCTATCTGTGCTTGCCTTTTGGAAGCAGAAGTATAAGTAAAGAGAGAGACTGAGAATAGGAAATTTTGCTCCAACCAGCTATGAAATGCCTAATTTTATTTGTGTCTGCACACATGCAGTTAGATGTTTTATTCATTACTTACACACATACTTCCAAAAGGAACTGATGAAAAGAGCATACTATCCTTTGGTTTTCAGCTTTTATTAATAATTTTTTAATTAGTGTACAACTTAATGGGTTTCATTATGACATTTCCGTACATGTATATCATTGTACATTGGTAATGTTCACCTCCCCCATTACCTTGTCATGACCCCCATACTCCATCCCCTTTCTATCAATGGTCCATCTTCTACTTGCATGTCTTATGTGAGTATGTATATAAAATATATACATATCTATATTTCTCTCTAGATATCTATATCTAAATCTATAGATATAGATTAAGTGCTATTGAGTTGGATAGGACTCATAGCAACCCTAAGTACAGCAAAATGAAACACTACCCTATATTGAGTCATGCACATAATCTTCTGATGTTTGAGTCCATTGTTGCAGCCACTAATTTTTTTTCTCATTTTGTGTCATGTCACATCAGCAAAAGGAAGTCCCAGGGGCTTTAATCCATTCCCGTCCTTAAGTCTGCCATTGAAAACCCTATGAGGGTCACTATAAGTCAGAGATGACTCGACGGCACCTAACAACAACAACAACTTTGAAGAAGCAACTCTTCCCCCGCCATTTTCTGGCACTATATTTGACAGTGCTTCTCTGCTGTTCATAGGGTTTTCAATGGCTACTTGTTTCAGGAGTGGGCTGTTGGGCCCTTTTCCCTAGTTTGTCTTAGTCTGGAAACTCAGCTGAAACCTGTCAACTGTGAGTGGCCCTTCTGATATCTGAAATACAGGTGGCATAGCTTTCAGCATCACAGCCACATGCAATCCTACACAGCACAACAAGCCAATAGACACATGGGAGACCATATATATATATATATATATATATATATATATATATATATATATATTATATAATTATATAAAATTTTTTCAGATTTTGCCTTAAGGGCAAAACATGTGATATTTCACTCCCTTTCCCCTATTATCCTTTCTTATTTCCTATTATCCCTTCCTTTTAGCCCCTTTCTCCCCCTAAATAGGCCCCTTCTACTTTCATGATCTATATATTTTCATATTGAATATATATTGAAATCTACCATCCACATATGAGTGAAAACATTCAGTGTTTGCTTTCTGTATCTGGCTTATTTCACACAAAATGAGGATCTCTAGTGTCATCCATTTTCCAGCAAATGCCATAATTTCATCTTTCTTTATGGCTTGAAAAAACTCCATGGTGTATATGTACCACATTTTCCTTATCCACTCATATGTTCATGGACACCTACATTGATTCCATATCTAGGCTATTATGAATAGTGCTGCAAAAAAATAGATGAGCAGATATCTCTATAGTGTGTTGACTTATATTCCTTCAGATATATACTAGGAGTGGTATGGTCATAGGACAATTCTATTTTTTGTTTTCTGAGAAATCTCCATCCTGATTTCCATAGTGGTTGCACCAACCTACATTGTTACCATGTATGTCCCAGGTTTCCTTTTTCCCAACATCCTCATCAGCATTTACTGTTGTTTATTTTGTTGATACTGCCATTCTGACAGAAATGAAGTGGTATCCCAATGTAGTTTAGATTTACCTTTCCATGATAGGTCTGTTTGTTTATAGTCTCTTGATTTAATTTTTGTTGGTCATATTGTGTAGGAATTTATCCATTCCCTTTACATTATCCAAAACTTTTTTAATATACGTTTTTAAAGTGTTCCCTAATGATTCTCCAAATTTCATTGGTGTCTGTTGTAATGTCCCTTTTTAATCTCTAATTTTTGTTCATTTTAATCTTCTCTTTCTTTTGGTTAGGTTGGCTAAGGGTCTATTGGTCTTGTTTGTTTTTTCAAAGAACCAGCTCACTGTTTCATCAATTCATTTTACTGTTCTTATAGTTTCCATTTCATTAATTTTCTGCTTTAATTTTTATTGTTTCTCTCTATCTAATGATTTGGGGTTATGCTTGTTCTTGTTTTTGTCAAATACTTTGAGGTGTTATCTGTGCCCTATATGATCTTTTAGCATAGGTACTCATAGCTATAAACTTCCCTCTTAGAATTGCCTTTGCTCTATCCCAAGGGTTACAGTACATTGTGTTTCCATTTACATTTTATTCCAGGAATTTTTTGTTTCTTTTTTTTTTTTTTTTTTTTTTTTTTTTTTTTTTTTTTTTTTTTTTTTTTTTTTTTTTTTTTTTTTTTTTTTTTTTTTTTTTTTTTTTTTTTTTTTTTGGTTTTTGAGACAGGGTCTCGTTAAATTGCATAGATTGCATCTGGTCTTGAACTTTTGATCCTCCTGCCTCTGCCTCACTGGGATTACAGGCATGTGCCACCATGCTAGGCTTCTTCCCTGATTTCTTCAAAGATCCACTGATTGTATTAAGATTGTATTAAGATTGTATTAAGATTGTTTAAGATTGTATATTATTTAAGATTGTATTTAAGATTGTAAGATTATGTGTTTGTATAGTTTCTGTAATTTCTTTCACTGTTGGTTTCTAGTTTTATTATGATTTGATTTGTGTGCTGTTAGGTGCCATCGAGTCGGTATCCGACTCATAGCGACCCTACATACAACAGGCAAAACACCATTGTCAGTGCTTCTTTGCTGTTCATAGGGTTTTCAATGGCAGATTGATTTCTGGGAGTGGGTTGCCAGGTCCTTCTCCCAATATGATTTGATAAGATACACAAAATTTATTTAGATTTTTCCGTATCTGTTAAGACTTTATTGTCTAAAATGCAATTTGTTTTAGAAAAAGTTCCATGCACTGCCAGAAAGAATGTGCATTCTATATATTTGGATGGAATATTCTGTAGATGTCTGTTAAGTCCATTTGATTGATTCTGCTGTTTAACTCCAAAGTTTCTGTCTGATTTTTTGTCTGGACATTCCATCTATTGATGACATTGGTATATTGAAGTCACCTACTCTTTATGTATCTTGATCAGTCTGTCCTTTTATGTCCAGTAGTGTTTACCTTACGAAATTATGTGCTGTGATGTTTGATGAATATGTATTTACAATTTTCACATCTTCTTGATCAATTGTTTCCCACACAATTACACATTAAATATTACACATTACATATTTAATGACCTTCTTTATCTCTTCTAATTTTGAGCTGAAACTTACATTTCTGATGTAATGGTGGCTACCCCACCATTTTTATTTTTTATATATCCACCTGCTTGGTATACCAGTTTCCATCTTTTCCCTTCCCTTCTATATGCGTCCTTGACAATGAGATATGTTTCTTGCAGATAACAGATTATCAGATCTTGCTTTTTAATGCAATCTAATAGTCAATGTATTTTAATTGGAGAGTTAAAACCATTTATGTTCAGAGTTATTATTGAGGAGGGTTTACTGATTCTTGTACTTATGTTGGTTTGCATACTATTCATTCTTTTCTTTCCCCCTTGTTCATATTTGGAGTTTGCTGCTTTATTGAGTTAGGCATGATTGATTCTTTCCTAGTTCTCATTAGTTCATCTGTCCACCTTGTGAAGTTTATCTTTTCCTATACTCTCATAAGTGAGATTGTCTTTTTTCCTTGTGTGTGTAAAAGATTCCTTTTAATATCTTCCGTGGTGATGGTATGGTTGTCATAAATTGCTTTAGTGTGTGCTTGTCTTGGAATGCCTTTATTTCTCCATCAATTTTAAAGATAAATTTGATGGATATAATAATCTTTGTTGGCAATCATTTATTTTCAGGGCTTGAAATATGTTTTTCCATCCTTTGTTAAATGTTAGGTTTGTACTGAGAGGTCTGATGTAATTCTGGTAGGTTTTCCTTTATAAGTAAGTTGATGTTTTTCTCTTGCAGCTTTTAATATTGTTTGTTCGTTCTATAGTCCTGACATTTTAACTATAATGTATGGGGGGATTCTTTCCTGGTCATGTCTATTTAATGTTTTAAATGCCTCTTGTGGTTGGGCATATATTTCTTTCTCAAGATTTGGGAAATTCTCTGCTATAATTTTATTGAATAGTTTTTATATCCCTTTAGCTTTTTATCTCATCTCCTTTCTCTATCCCCTGGATTCTTAGATTTGGTCCTTTCATCCTGTCCCAGAGTTCTTGTAATTGCAGTCACTTGTCCCATGCAAAGCCCTGGGTTCAATACTTAGCCCAGAAAAAAAAAAAAAGAAAGAAAAAAAGAAAAAAAGAAAGGAAAAGAAAAAAGTACTAGAGTATCTCTTTCTGTGTATGGGAGTCTGTTATCAATTGAAAATGGAATCTTTTATCAGACTTTTGCTCAGAGTTTGCTCAGTTGCCAGTCTCTGAAGTTCCTGTTAGGAGATGGAGTCATCTCCTCTCCCAGTGGGACTATTATCCACTTTTCCTGAGTCTCCTGCTGCCCAAACCTCTCAGTGTGTAGATGTTCCCACCGCTCCTTCTCTTTAACTGCCTTATACATATGTCACACCCTGGGGTTGTGGCATGTTACCACCAGGGTCCCTAGCCAATCATTTTTGTTTTCTGCTCCCAGAGTACCTCAATCCCACCCAACAGGTTCCCTGTCACGGTGGCACCTAGTCACAGACCTCTGAGGTATGGACCATCCAAAATTAATCTCTTCTCCAATGCTGACCCCTGCCCCAGTCAGAAAGAACTACTCTCTCATCAAATTCTCCAAATGGATCCAAGGGCTTCAAGGACTGTGGGCTTGTCCTATGAGACTTCCAGTCTGCTTGCCAGGTTGTCCAGCTTACCTTGTTGGGTGAGGCTTGTCATTCCTCTCACTCATTGGGAAGCTTTGGCTGGAGATGTATCCTGCTCACTCCCTCTCACTGCTCACCTTCATTCTACACTCCTAGAGCATCCTATAACTTCCTTTGTGATCTCTGTGCTTTTCCAGTCTTTCTATGGAATAGAATCCACTCCTTCCTATTCTGACTCTTGTTTTTCCACATCACATAGAGGCTGCTTCTAATCCACTTATACCAGAAGTCTTATTTCCATTTTTAAGGGCAAAATTTCAAAATATTCTGTTACCATGTTTAGCACTGACTTTCTAAATATTTACCAAAATGTTTTTCAAGTGAATTATATGTGTAGAGGTAGAATAAACAGAAGGAAGGTGCTAATTTTTAGGAAAGTATCTCACCTCCTAAACATCTTTATGATTATAGAAACAAGAGTAGAAAAGTAATTCATTACATATACACTTTTCATTTGAAGGCTGAAGAAACCAGACCCAGACAGTTTAAGTGACTTGCCAAAGATTATCTAGTTAGTGAACGGAAGAGTAAATAATAAAATCCAATTTTTAATACAATTTTTCATCAGTATCGGCTATAGTTACTGGAGCATAATAAAGTCTCAGGAAATATCTATTGAAGGAATGAATGTACACAAAGGTCCTTAGATCTTGGAAGCTGAGAGTGGTCACAGAACAGCTTTATCAGGAGTATGTACCAGTGCTACACACTTAGCCAGATCAGCCTATTCTAGACATGAAGAAAAGTCAGAGGAAAAATATTGCTATTTGTAAAAATCTCAGACAGTATTCCTCTTATACTTTTAAAATGTCATTCATTCTTGTCCTGGGGGTGAAATTGCACTATTTCCTTTAAGTTAAGGACTTTTAGAGTTTTAGAGCTGATTTTTATTTCAAGAAATTTATTGGACTTTTAATGTCTCCTATGTGTTTGACAGAATGCTTCTGCTTCTGTGCACACTGCTTCCACAACAATCTTGTATTATTAGTTCCTTCATAGATTAAGAAATTGAGGTTCATGGAGAAAAAAATGACTCATGAGAATTGACAGAAAAATATAAAACAAAGCCCACTTTCAATGGATGTTTGCTGACTCTGAATCTAAGGCTCGCTGAGTGGCACAAGGTTGTTATAAAGGAATGATACAATGGGCTTAAAGAAATAGCAGTGTAAAGGCTAATTACACAAAATAGGAATCTAATTTCTTTATTCATTCTCCAACTATCTCATTGATATGTCAGCCCTCCCTTATCTTTCTTTATTTTAACCATTTGCCAAGTATCTGTATATTATTTGAATTTCCTAATGTTCTTTGACATCCTTGAGAGCAATTTTTAAAAAATCCTTCTACTGTGTCTATTACTATGTATAAAATGACAACTAGATATTTTAGAATGTCTGATTGTCCACTCACTGTAAGATCATATGTGACCAATAAAATAGTTATCTATAGCACTTATAATAATTTTATCTTCAAGGGATAGTACAAAATTTTGCTTTTATTTTGGAATATTTTTGTTGTGAAGTTTGCATTCTTTTGTTGTTACTTACAATTTTATTGGAATATAAAATCTACTTCACAAGCATTGATCAAATCAAATATGAAAATATACATCTTTTAGATGTTGTTATGTGATTGTGTCTGAGTATATTATTCCCAATTGTCTATAATGAAAACTACCTAGGCACAAGTCCAAACATCTATTTGAATCATAAAATATATAATATTGTAAAATCTATTGAATGTGGATTTTAAATGGTTATTATTTTTCTTATTATGCACATAAATTGCATTTATTCCCCCTAAACCTTAAAGCAACTTAAATCACAATAGGATCTAGAGGTTTTAGAATGGCCAGTGTGTGTTTGGATTCTGGATGTATGGGGATATATAGACTGAGGAGGGCCAGAAAAGAGAGAAAAGTAGTAGACCGATGGCTGACCCCAGAAACAAAAAATTGAAAATAATATTTAAGTAGATAGAGAAGGAAATGGATAACATGATGGAGATAAAAACAAAAGGATGAGTGTAAATTAAGGGGGAATGTTATAGGCAAAAGGAGATGTCAACAGACATAAATGCACCAGTGAGATCCAGGATGACAAGTTTTGATAGTCCTTTGATTTGGCAATAGTGAGATCATGTGCACTCTGTAGAGTCTTTCTACGCAAATGGGAGAATGAGGTTGAGACAGCAGTCAGTTATGTAGTGAATAGAAACTACATAAATGAAAAATACAGACATCTGCTTGGGTGGATAATATTACATAAATAAAAGAAAACTAGGATGAGACACAGGATCAAATATATTATTATATGTCCTTGAAAATATATTTTTAGAAAAAAATTTTTCTGTAAATAATAAATCAACATACATGAATTGCAGAACTTTTGGAGGCAGGGAGAAAGGAAGACTATAATAAAAGTAATCCAAACTCCTCAGTGATTACTACAGTAAAGTTTTGGTCTATTTACTCAGTGATTACTCAGTGATTACTACAGTGATTACTACAGTAAAGTTTTGGTCTATTTTTTTAGACTTTGTACTATGCAATTATTTTCATGAACTTGAAGTCATTCTACATATACAACTTAGCATCTTTATCCACTTATTACTGTTTTCTGCACACATCACTATATATTTTAGAATGTGTGAATTTTGTGTGTATAAGTGTTAGGGGAAACAAACTTCTAGTGAGGGATTATCAAAGGTCCAAATAAAAGAAATTACCCACTGGAGACATGTCCTGGAAGTGGTGGGAGGAAACTGAACAGAAACAGAGAAGGAAGATGGAAAATTGGAAAATAAGAAATGTACTAACATAAGTTCATTTGCGCAGGGCTGGAATCAGAGGCTGAGAAGGGTTGTATACTTTTCAGCAGCTGAGAGTGAAAACATCAGTATTTAATTGAGGATGCAAGTATGAACAAGTAAACATATTATTGGCTGAAATATACAGCTAAGCTGAAAACCAGGAAATTGTAACGTCAGCAAACTGCATGGTGGTAGTATTCCCTCCAGCTGCTTCAGAGAAAACTGAAGAATTGAAGGATTCTCCTTGATACATAAATGGACTAATAAGGATGTAAAATATTAAAAATGCTAAATGCAAGCTTAAAATAAATAATCACTGAGGTTTCAGAACATTTAAAAAACTAGGGAAAAAAATGAAGAACTCAAAGGGGGAGAAATTTCTGAAGTCAAAGAAATCACACAGTAGTAGTAGTAAGAGATACAAATATAAACAAATAAGAACTTATGATTAGAGTGAGAGAGTGGAGTTAAACCATGTGATTAGGAGCAGAACAGAGTTATAGTGAGGTCTAAGATGTGGCCATTAAGGTGGATAGCTCACTAAGAGAAAAATTTAAGATATCGACCTACAATGACAAGAATGAACTATAAAGGTAACTGTGGTCTTCGAGTGACAGTGAGGTATCAGTGTAGGTTCATCAGCTGTAACCAGGGTTTCAAACCCATTAAAATTTGGGTTCAGGTTTGGGAGCAGGTTCAATATGTTAAAATTTAGAGGGTTAGGATTTCGATTTAAACCCTATGTGTAGAAAGTAGGGCTTCAAACCAAACCAGTCCTCAAACCCAGAGCCCATTTCAGCTCAAGCGGTTTTAAAATATTTTCTGAACTCAAACTTGAACTCAAACCCATTGAAAAGTTGGGTTCAGGTTCACCTTTTAACATTTTCTTTCTTTGCTTCTCTTTCTTTTTTCTTTCTTTCTTTTGTATTATTAGCTATTTAAAACTTTTTTAATTTTTAAAAAATTTAATTATCTATCTACACATGGGATTAAAATTTTAAACCCAAACCAACCCAAACCATCTAAATTCTAACCTATTGAACCCACATCTGAACTTGAACACAAATTTTCACCAGTTTGAAATTTTGATTGTAACAAATGCACCACTGTGGTGGGAAATTTTGACAATGAGGGAGGCTATGTATGTGCGAGGATGAGCGGTATGTAGGAAGCATCTATACTTTCTGTCCAATTTTGTTATGAATCTAAAACTACAGTAAATGTAAAGCCTATTTTTAAATATACTAAAGAACAGAAATCAAGGGCCACCATGTCCAAGAATCAAGAGTCATAGTCCTGGACAATGAATTGCTGGTAAATAATGGGAAACAAAGGAAGATCATAAGGAAGGCATTCAGTGATTATGAAGTAGTAACGGGAAGAAATGAGACAATACTGAAGGAAAACAGTGTAGAGTAAAACAGCAGGAAGCCCAGTAGAGAAGGAAAGCATGTACAACCTGGAAGCTGCCTCAGAGCTCTTGTGGAAGCAGACCAAACCTCCTGGTCCCACGGGATGCCTCTGCACACTCAGGCTACTGGAAAGGCAGTACTAGAGAGAAAAAACAAACAAACAAAACAAAACAAACAAACAAAAAAACTAAAAAACTAAGGTTTCTGTCAAGGCAAAATTCTGTGGAGAAATGAATGTTATAGGGTAGCTGGTTGTCCATGGAACAGGGACTCCAGAGGGAAAGTAGGAAAGAGTGGAAGGAGAAGAGTGCAGAGAGGCTGAGAGGAGAGGGGATGGAGGTTAGAAGCCACAAAGCAGTATGAGAATGACAGGTCCCATCTTGAAAGGGGCTTTCATTCTGTGTGGTGTCCAAGGACAACTGGGATGTAGGACATAGGTGACCGATTGACCTCCACATTTTGAAAACACAGTACTCAGGGATTAAACAGGACACAGAAAATCCTCTATTTCCCATTCTTAACTTATAATATGTTATTAATAAACGTCAAGTCAGTGATAGAATTAATGAATGAATAAATTTTAGTTCAAAGTTTAAGGTAATCCTAGATAAAGATTATATACAAAGGGCCATTGAAAATGTAAAATGGAGGTAAGAAGAGTGTTATTCTGGGAAGAGAGGCAAACTTGTTCTCTCAATCCTTAAATGAATGAATGATGGGATGAGTATTTCGCCTTACAACTCCTGCCTTCACTATGAAATATGTTCAAATGCATTGAGCTCTCCTTTCTTAATTTTTTTAGTATCATTCTATAAAACTTTATTACCTTCTTTCCTGTTTATGTATCAAAAAAAATTTCTTACTCCTCTTTTGTAACCTTATTTCAAATCTGAAATTGACTACAAAGGGAAGAAACTATTTTGTGCCTATATTAGCCTCATGATACAAGTAAGATTAATTATATTTTAAGATTCCTCAAAACAGATCTTATCTATTTCCTTATATAAAATCTTTGTAGCTGACATGTTGTTTCAGAAAGAGACTTCTTTATATATTCTGCAAAGCAGTGAAAAAAGTGTTATTTATACAACTTTTAAGTTAAAAATCTATTAATTTTTAATTGGTTAAAGTTAGAGTAAAAGATGGTTAAAGGTTGGAAAGAATGCTTTTCCCAAAGCTTTTCTATTTAACTTAAGCACTGCTCCTCATATTTTCTTGATCATTCCCACTATCTTATTCCCTCTTTTGTATGTGTTAAAATTCTCCACCAGCATTCATAAGGAAGAACTTTCTTTCTTTCTGTAATTTTTTAACCCGTATTCTATCAGTGTGTTAACTTCTCAGATTCAGGCTTTTTAGCACAAACAAGGTAAGTCTGATTGTAAAAAGCAGGTGCCAGTTCCCCCAAAATAATTCTTTCTCAGGGCCTAGTCATACTGTTTGCCTGCAGCGGTAGCCCTGTGGCATCCGATCCCGTCAGATCTCGGAAGCTAAGCAGGGTTGGGCCTGGTTAGTACCTGGATGGGAGACCGCCTGGGAACACCAGAAGCTGTAGGCTTGGGAGAAGGACCTGGCAACCCCCTCCCAAAAATCAATCTGCCATTGAAAACCCTATGAACAACAGAGAAGCACTGACAATAGTGTTTCCCCTGTTGTACAGAGGG